>NBIL01139550.1:0-15042 GCA_002752925.1 Viola pubescens var. scabriuscula
AGTCAAGGAAAGTTGGATTCTTTGGGAGAGTGATTCCTTGTCGCAACCAAACGCAATAAAGCTCGAAATCTCAGATTCTCAAGTCACTTTCCTCCATGATTCCGCCAACCAAACGCTACCAAAAGGTATTCCCTTCCCTCGGATAGCACCTACTCATGTCAAAATGAAAAGGGGCAACTTTCCTAAACAAATAAGAATAAATATGGCTAAAAGATACACCCCTTCTTTTAGCTAAAAATTGGCAAAGGCCGAGTTGTGATGGGCTTGGGCTTCGCGGCTCATCCACTATCAACACCCTCCCCTGCTTTAACCAACCTAATACTACTAATAACCTGGAAGAAATCGCAGTTTCCACAAAAGAGGAAGAGGCGTCGCGGGTAAAGCAAACTGCGCCCCTCTCAAAAACCCTAATACCATCTTCCTTCATAATCGAAATCCACCAAGCCGGAGCCAACCATCCACTCTTCTTCCTCGGACGTCGCTCCTTCTCTCCCTTCCCCGATAATTAGCTCAGGTAAATCATTGATGCTCCTGATTATGGTTTCGTTTGAGTGATTTTTCGTGGTTTTTTACTCTCTTTTTTTGCATTATTTATTGTGTGACTATATGGTTTACTCGTTATTGTCTACTTTCTCGTTTGCTTTACTGATGATGGTTTGATCATATGGTGTCTTTTCCTCTTTGTTTTGGTTCGTCGGGAGGATGGAGGGTACTCTCCAGCTGGTTCTCTCCTTCCTGTTTTGGATTTAAACTGGGTAGATATGGTTTTATCAGATTGACTAGGTCTGACCACCTACTATCTTATGATGGGGTGCAGTTGTTGTTATATAAAGCTAATTTTTTTTTTGGTCTGAGCCTAGCTGTAGTGAGATTAGCTAATTTAATAAGCTGTAATTGTTAATCAAGTGTCAAAAATATTGAAAGGAGATTATTTTTTATTTGGCTAGACCCTGTAAATAGGTTTCTTTGTTGAATGGACGAAAGTCTACTTCTTTAACTCGTATAATCTAAAATGAAAAGAACTCAAAGTCACTGCTGCTGGATTGATATTGTCATCTCTGTGATTTTTCACTTCGCTAGCATCCCTCCTTTCACTTTTTATTTTATTTTATTGTAGAGCTTGCTGCTTATTGCTTGAAAGGTAATACTTGGATCACCAATAGATTGTTTTTTGGTTGTTTGATGTGTTGTTGCTTTCTAATCTAAAACGGAACTCTACAATATCTCATGTTCTTTACGTTTTCTTGAAGTTTTCTGACTCTAATTTGCATCTTTGAGATTGTTATAACCTCTCTTTATTTTCAAACAGGGTAGTAGACCAAACTGAATCTGTTCTCTGAGGTTGACAGCTGCGCACTTGTTCTTGGTTTTTCCAAGATTTGCAAACATTATGGCTGTCCACACTAGTCTTCGGCTTATTTCCTATTCTCAAGAACTTGTTGATGGACAGCAAATCTACATTTCTTCAAATTGCCTTCCTGTCAAAGCATCAAAATTTGAGCCTGCTGGGCATGCTTTCCACTCTGTTGCTTTAAAACTCTCTGGCTGGGAAGAGAAAGTTGCTGAGAGTGAAGACCAAAAAGTGTCAAGTGATAAGGAAAATGCGTATATTCCATCATCTGATTCTTATAGTAGTAGCAAAGGCAAAAAGAAGTCTGGTACTGGTGACCAGCAGCAAGATCATTATGCGTTACTGGGCTTAAGCCACTTAAGATACCTTGCCACAGAAGAGCAGATAAGAAAAAGCTACCGTGAGGTGGCTTTGAAGTATCATCCTGACAAACAAGCTGCTATTCTTCTTGCTGAAAAGACTGAGGCTGCAAAAGAAGCAAAGAAGGAGGAAATAGAGAGCCACTTCAAAGCCATTCAAGAAGCATATGAAGCTTTGATGGACCCTGTGAAGAGAAGAATATATGACTCAACAGATGAATTTGATGATGAAATTCCCACTGATTGTGCTCCGCAGGACTTTTTCAGGGTATTTGGACCTGCTTTTATGAGGAATGGGCGGTGGTCTGTTACTCAACCACCCCCATCTTTTGGTGATGAGAATACACCCTTAAAAGAAGTTGACAACTTCTATAATTTTTGGTACGCCTTTCGAAGCTGGAGAGAATTCCCACATGCAGATGAGTATGATCTTGAGCAAGCTGAGTCCCGTGACCATAAGAGGTGGATGGAGAGGCAAAATGCAAAACTGTCAGAAAAAGCAAGGAAGGAAGAATATGCAAGGGTACGAACTCTTGTTGACAATGCCTATAAAAGGGATCCCAGGATACAAAAGAGAAAAGAACAGGAAAAGGCTGAGAAGCAGAAGAAAAGGCAGGCTAAGTATTTGGCAAAGAGGTTGCAGGAGGAAGAAGCCGCACGGGCTGCTGAAGAAGAGAAACGCCAGAAAGAAGAGGAGGAAAAACGAGCTGCGGAAGCTGCTTCACAGCAGAAGAAGGTGAAGGAGAAAGAGAAGAAGCTTCTTCGCAAAGAACGGACTCGTCTTCGAACACTTTCAGCACCCATCTTGTCTCAGCACTTGCAAAATATTTCTGAAAGTGATGTAGAAAACCTCTGTATGTCCCTGGACACACAGCAGCTGAGGGAGTTATGTGGCAAGATGGAGGGTAAAGAAATGCTGGAGCAAGCAAAATCTCTCCGAGAAGCCTGTGGGTATAAACAAGATTCTGAAAGCAGAAAAAGAGATGAGCAGAAGACTTCACAACAGAATGGCTCAATGGCAACTAATGGAAGTGTTCTATTAAGCAGTTTCGAGAAGAAGGAGAAGCCTTGGGATAAAGAAGAAATTGAGCTGCTGAGAAAAGGAATGCAGAAATTTCCCAAAGGAACATCTCGGAGGTGGGAGGTTGTTTCAGAGTACATTGGCACGGGGCGATCGGTTGAAGAAATTCTAAAGGCAACCAAAAGTGTTCTCCTTCAGAAGCCTGATTCTGCTAAAGCTTTTGATTCATTCCTCGAGAAGAGGAAACCTGCTCAATCTATCGCATCTCCATTGACAACTAGATTGGAAACAGAAGGGATTTCAACTCCTCAGGTCTCAGAAGGTGGTGCTGAAAAAATGGCTGAGTCGGAGGAGTCTTCGAGTAAAAGTGCAGACAACCATAATGCCGATGATGCAGTTGCTGCAGGTGGAGTGTCTTCCAGTTTGGAACAAGATGTGTGGTCTGCTGTACAAGAAAGAGCACTGGTCCAGGCTCTAAGAACCTTCCCAAAGGAGGCCAGCCAACGTTGGGAGCGAGTTGCAGCTGCTGTTCCTGGGAAGAATGTGAACCAATGCAAGAAGAAATTTGCTTCACTGAAGGAGAGTTTTAGGAACAAGAAAACTGCTGTTTAATTTGTTGTCTTCAAGGTTAGCCTTGCCCTTTTCAGGCATCCCTTTTATATTATTCCATTATTATTTTTGCTCTCATTACGGGTGGCAACAATGATGTGAGAGGAGTTATCTTTTCTCACCCTGTTGTACCATCCATGTTTGAAAATATGGCCTTCGCTGTCATGTCAGTGATTCGATGGTTAACAACTTCGCTGGGAGAGGCTTTAGATGGGAAATTTTGAGTTCTATTCATTAATAGTTGAAATTGTAGTGTTCATTAACGCTCTATATGAGGAAGATAGTATGTACCCTTTCTTTTTCTCTTTTTCCCTCGTGTTGTTACTTATGCCATCCCATTGTTGTACTGAGCAACAACTGATTAGGGAATACTGGTTTTACTAACCACTGATCAAGAAGTGATTTTCATGGTGGATTTTCCTTTTCCGCCCGCCGTTCGTGTGATATTTACCGAGTACAGTAAATTGGATTGAGTAATTGATATTTACATTTTGCCCTAAAGCCTGGATGATCTGTGTTGTTGTTGTTGTAAAGGAGACCAGAGATTACTGATGTGGCCAGAATATGACCTAATAAGCTCATCCAACTTTAATCCACATTATCCATGATCCGCTGCTCATTGAAAGTAATTCAGGAGCTCATTTGGTATACCTTGTGACTTGGATCGGTAAGCAAAACGCCCCTGGTTATTGTAATGGGAGTAACTCGGTTTGAACATTATTAGGGATGGTCTACTTTATCCTTTGAGATTATTGAATTATTTTTATCTGTTAATCTACTTTACCCCTTGAGATTACTCAAACATTCACTTGAGACAAGTCTAGTAGAAAAGTCAGAGACGCTTCTGATATTTTTCTTTTGAAAACATACGAGATATTTGCTGTCCTTACCAATAATCAAAGATCCATTTTTTCCTCTAATAAAGTAGGCATTATCCTGAAAACATAAAGTATGTAAAATTAGTGTTGCACGGTTGGGAAAAAGACAAAAGTTAGCATCTCATCCGGTTAGAACCAAAAGAACGACAAAAACTAGAATTCAGATTATCAATTAGGTGTAAAAACCATGGCAGATGCGGAGAATATTATGTGTTAAAACTTAAAAGTGTTAAATAATGGACATTTCAAATGAGGAGAGAAAAGGATCACGGGCTAAGCCTTTTCGTAACGCAGTTCCTTGTATTAGTAATCCGACTTTCCTTAACATATATTCTCATTCGATAGTTTAGAGATAGTTCAGAAATACTATTATACTACGATACCTTTTATTTGGAAAAAAGAATGGAAGTTGACGGATGCAATGTCTGTGACTACAACTGCAATTCCAGCAGTTAGGTAGCTGCATTTTGAATTTTTTGTTATTATTTTTCCTCATGTTAGGGTAGGACAAGGCATACTTCTTCATCAGATATTGTTCCACACAAGAAAAAACCAGACAGAAACCCTTTAGAAACAGCATTGTAACTACCAATCTTGGACATAGGGTTTAACAATGACCTCCTTTATATACCCATATCTTCGATATCCGAATGTGCGCTCAGACTAACAACTCCCCTCGATCGATGCTTTGCTTGGATTAACCTACCTCTACATTCCTATGCTGCAGAAGCTTAGTCTAGTTTCCTGCATAACCTGCAAAACTTGCAAACCGTGGATCAATTCTCGATAACTTCCCATTTCGTGTCCTTTTGATCCTCTTTTGGTCTGTTTTTTCCTGTCTTCGGGTCTTACTTCACTAGCTAGCTCTAACAAGGATAGGTTTCCCTCCTAAAGGCGACACCAAACTGGCCTCTTAACTTGTCAGGTTTTGTTCCTGGTGCCTTCTAGAGAAGTTAGACTGCAAATACCTTAGCATCAACTATAAGCAATAGTCTAGAAAATAATTTAGTTTGAGCACTGCATTACCAGGTTTAGCTGCATATTCTGTTGTTTTATTTTAAGACAAACAACATATAACAAAAAAATTGTAGAGAACTCTCCAAGCAAAGGTAACCATGTCAGCGGAAACTCAACGAGTAATGGTGATCCAAGATGCATCGCGAGATGTTTGTCTGAGCGCAATCAATTGGGTCCTTCGCAGCCTTACACTTAAGCCAGGGGATATGCTGGTGTTGTTGGGAGTTCTTCACCAGCTTAATAACCCTAGTACGTAACCTCTCACCGCAGCTCAAAAACTAAGAAAATTTACGATTTGCTTTCTTTTCCTTTCATGCCAAAAGAATGACATTGAGTAAGTAATGGTATGATTAATTCTGCAGTTGGAAGATATATTCTGCAGATAGTTTTCATTCTGCAGGAAGTTCTTCTATGTAACTTTAACTAATTCATTAATAAAACTTTCTCGTTTATATCAGAAAAAATGGTTTTGATTCATTTCAAAGTATAAAACTTTTATTTAAAAGGGTTGGGGTTACATAAATGTGCAGTGACCTTTTAGTATCTTGCAGTAGAAGCAACAGCTATATATATATCAGGAACAATTCATGTTACTGACAGATTTTCTTGGTCTTTTTTCAAACCTAATTTTTCCTTCTCCCTTCCTGTCTATTCTTCTTTTTTATTATTAGTGGGATATAAGATCAAGGTAGACACAAGTTCAATATTTGGAGGGGTAAACCCTAAATTCATTGCAGAAGAAGTTTCCAGGATAAGAGAAGAGTACCATAACAATGAAGAAATCAAGGAAATTTCCAAAAAGTGCGAGACCGAACAGGTCAGATTACTTTGGCCAGTTTGATTTCTCTTGTTGTTTTATGTTTTTGTTATTGTTTCTTATTTTCAGTCAGTCAAGTTTCTGGAAAAAAAATGAACAATACCTTTTACCAGAAAAACCCTAGAAAGAACAGATTTAAGTTTCAGGAAAGTTTTGATCCTACAATCTTTAGATATATATAGCACTAATCGTAGCCTGACTGCACATTTTTTTTCAACTTTCAATCCATGAAATTCCTCAGATTGAGTTCCGTATAGAGATTAAGGCTGCATCGACACCAAAAACGCTCGCCGTGAACTCTGCCAGAAGAATTCAGGCAACATGGGTGGTACTTGACAGGTCCTGCCTCACTCTAAACTCTAAAGCTTTTACTTCTAACTTGATATCTTAGCATCATTGTTCTAACTTAGTACTCAAGGATATAAGACTAAGGAGTTAATCTTGCAAGAGATAGTTGCAGACACATTCGGTATTATAAGTGATGAAACTAACATATGGTTTAACTTTGAAGTCCTTCAGCGCTCCCGCCCCTTGAGTAAGAGGTTGTTGGTTCAATCATTGTGCATAGAGTAATTTAAAGATAGCTCACATCAAGCCTTGATAAAGGATGTGCCGATTTTTCTTTGTAGGGTTAATGTTTGCAGTTCAACTTTTGAAGGTTTTTACTTTGTATGATGCAGGGAGATGAAGAGAGACAAGAAACACCTAATGGACAAGCTCCCTTGTGGGATATCAAAGATTAAACGTGACAACACCATTCAGGAATTGAGAGGACCTAAAAATAAACCAAAATCAAGAAAGGACAGAGAAGTAAATCAAGATAACAAAGTATGGTATGATGAAATGATACCAGGGAGCCCGGAATATGGTAAGTTTTTCAGCTTTCATTCATCACATTTCCTTATTTAAAAATCAGTTGATAAGATCATGATGGCTATAACCTTAACTTCAATTGCATATTTTCATCAAGCTTCAAGCTCCAATCTCAGCGAGGCGAAGAGCTTCTACATGAACCCTCAAGATGAAGAAAACGAAACTACTCCTATTATAGAAGCAGCAGAAGGGGTAACTCAACCTCTTCAACTATCCGACGCCGCGACGTGTCATTCTGCCAGCCCAAATGATCATAAAGGGCAACAGAACAACTATGATGATTGGATGGGGGACATTTTAAGAGATGAGTTGTTCAAAAACTCCATCTGCTCAGTCTGCGATAACAGACGACCGAAGATAGGGTGGAAGAGAGACTTTACCTATGCAGAGCTATTTGCTGCTACAGGAGGATTTTCTGATAAAAAATTCCTGTCAGAAGGTGGTTTCGGTTCTGTCTTCAAAGGCGAAATTAACGGGTTAAATATTGCTGTGAAGCAACATAAAAGTGCAAGTGTGCAAGGAGATAAGGAATTCAAATCTGAAGTTCAAGTACTGAGCAAAGCCAGACATGAGAATTTGGTGATGCTGTTAGGATCCTGTACAGAAGGAAACCATAGGCTGCTCGTTTACGAGTATGTCTGTTATGGTTCATTGGACCAGCATCTGTCAAGTATGAACCCTACATTACCATACAAATTCCGTTATATTTTCATAGGAATGGCTCGACACAATCGCTATGGAAATTTAGTACATTTTGTTAGTATGCACATGTTGCTGATGACAATGATCTCACCGTTGCTAACTACATATCGATACCTAACCCCAATAGTCATGTTTGTTGAATGATGCAGAACATAGCCGCCGAAATCTCAGTTGGGAGAAAAGGATGAAAATAGCATTGGGAGTTGCAAGAGGCTTACACTATCTGCATGAGAACAGCATCATCCACAGAGATATGAGGCCAAGCAATATCCTCATAACTCATGACCACCAAGCACTGGTAATATCATAAAAAAGTTATCGAGATCGATGTTGAGATTCCAAAGTTTTCGTACAAAACCAAACTTTATTATGCACCTTTTACAAGCCAGCACAACAAGCACCTATAGTCATTAATCTTGTTTATATAACTCATTTACGCCATTGTTCATTTGACATTTCCACTGTATTAGCTAGGAGATTTCGGGCTCGCAAGAACTCACGAGGATTCAGACCACTCGCTGGAGACGAGGGTTGTAGGAACGCTGGGATACTTGGCACCAGAATATGCTGAAAGCGGGAAAGTGTCAAAGAAGACTGATGTTTATGCTTTTGGGGTAGTGCTATTGCAGCTGATTACTGGATTGAAGACTACTGACAAGAAACTTGGAGGCAGTAGCCTCGTCGGATGGGTAAATTACTTTGACATAAATACGATTTCACCATAAGAACCATCCATTTCTTGACCTAAAAGTAACAAATGTTAGAAAAAACAAACAACATGGTCAATAAAAGTCCTGAAGAGGGACTAGCAACTTGACATTTTAGGGTTCTACTCATAAAAGTTCAAATTTTTTTTCTTGCAGGCAAGGCCGCTATTGAAAGAAAGAAACTATCCTGATTTGATTGACGAGAGGCTCTGGGAATCTCACGATATCCATCAACTCTTTTGGATGGTTCGAGTAGCCGAAAAGTGTCTCAGCAAGGATTCTCAGAAGCGTTTGAAAATGGATAAGGTAAAAATGTTTGTAAATTATGCAACCAATGTCAGAAAGCACAATGCAGTCAACATGTTAATCAGTTTTGTTGAAGCAATTTGACTGCATTAACATGCCGAAAATGCGATGACTATACCATAAACTTTGTTCCTGGAAAGTGAAATCTTTGCATACAATTACATGGCAATCAATTACTAAAATTTGTTGTTGATGAAATGATACTGATCTTTTTGGTGTTTGGAACTAAATCGGCAGGTGGTTTACGCCTTAAATTACTTAGTCGAGAGCCACACGAGCAGTATCCGAGACTTTTCTCCAGCAGAATCGGATTCACCAAATAGTATCCATGAATCAGCCGAGTCAACAGTTGAAGATTATTCAAGCTTCTCTACAGATTCTCAACCTGTTTTATACCCTTGGGAACCTGCATTGTCCAGCAGCATGAGTAACCATGGATGTATAAAGCGTCCACCATCTCCCCCGATGGCCTGTTACCCGCGCCATTACGAATACTAGCCATTTTTTAGATCGATAAGTCGAGAAAACTAGGCTGTATAACCCGCGCGCCATTATCAATACTAGCCATTTCTGAGACCCATAGTCGAGAATACTAGGCCGTTCAGGCGAGGGTTTCGACTTCTTTGAGAAAGAATAATCCTGCTAACCATATTGTAATTTTCTTTTTCTTCTTTTCGCACCTTCCGCTTTCATGGTACCTAAAGTTAATCAAGCGCTGTTTGTTTTCACAAGAAAATACTTAATATGCTTTTCTTTGACAAGAAAAAAAGCATGTGGAGTAAAACAACATTTACATCTAAGGATTAATCGTTTTACATTCTGGAAATACAAACTGTGAAAGTACAAAGTACAAACTGTCAGTTTTGAATGTGCGCACTGCGCACCTAACTTGAATAAGGACAAGTCAGATACGGTGTGCTTGACTATTGACTGGTTAAGGTACGTTTACTGCAGAAAAAGCTGTCAGTTACATTTTGCAGTACAAACGTATAGACCAATCTACTGCATCCAATTAGGTCAGGTGACCGACCTTAAATCATACCAGAAAGCCATTTTGGAACAAAAATACCCTAAATAGGAGTAAAAGCTTCAGTTTCATGTTGCAAGAAAATACCCCAAATAACCAAAGAAGATTAAATAAATATTCAGTGCTCTTTGATGGTAAACAACAATAAAAATCAATCACAACAAAAACTGATCAAATCCATGGAAACCAATAAAATCCATCAAATTACCAAAAAAATCGGGTCAAAGTACGTAGTTATTCTACAGGTTTAGCAAAAGCCATAATGCATTTGTATACCTCGTCTAGTTCGATATAGGCATACAGGCATTCCCCTGATTCATCAAGAAACAAATGAAAAACAAATAGCCTTTGACTCAAAGATATTGAACCATAAGTCTCTTACCCTAAATGAGCTTTATCAGTCCAACAGGTATGCAAGGCTCTGATGCCTAGACCTGACTACCCAAATTAACAAAATCAACAGGAACGAAGCAACAAAGGTTCATACAACTGGTATATAGCAGATTTCAAGGGAGTTCAGATAATTGACAGACAGCAGGCATGTTATTCCATGCACAAGAACCAAGTCCCCATCCTTGACTAGAAGTAGGAGTTCCAGCAGCCATCTGCTTATAATCATTGCTCAAGTCCTCACCAAGAAGGGATGCTATGGCATCAGACATGATCATTTGGTCCTTAATGTAACCAGAACTCTGCCCAAGCCAATCAGAAGCGAGCAAAGCATCAGGGCGAGTCATATCCAATCTATTGGAGTTGGAGGTTTCTCTTTCTGTATCTGCGGTCCAATAGTGATCAGCTGGCTCTGATTTTATATTGTGCGCTGCAAAACATCCAAATCTTGGTTTAGAAAAGGAACCCAAAATCAGTAGAGATTGGGAACTTCAGGAAATGATCCAATTCCAAGCAACTGGAAGATACCAGAATGAACTTGAAGATGAGAAACAAAAAGCAAAAAACAAACAAGAATTCAGCTGAACTGGGTCTCACTAGGACTGTGAGGAACTGATACATAGATACTCACCAATAATGTTCTCGGTAGGTGGTTGCTCATCCAAAGAACTCCCGCTGACGCTGATGGGAGTGCACTCATTGAAAAGAGAAGTTGCAGAGTGACCCAATGGAGACAGGGGGTCACCATAGTCATCCCATTCTGTCTCATCAATATTCATGGCAGAACTGTCAGCAATATCGCCAGGAGTAACAGTTGATGAATTTGAACTCTTGTCTGAATAATTATTCTTTGCACTGCTGAGAGTCTTGGCCTCATGTAGCAAAGCATCCAACAGGCCACTATTGCGCGGGGAGGGACAATTTGACTCGAGTGTTATGGTAGGAGGGGACTGGATAAAAGTATCAACAGACTCAAGTAAAGGTGGGGGGGAACAGGAAGTCCCCCAGCTACCTAAATCAGTTTCAGGATATTGGAGTGAAGGGAGCTCCAACTTCACCGCCTCAGATGTAGGCTTAGAAGTAGAGAAATTGCCATTTGAAAGGGTATGGCAACCCTGATTATCACCAAACGACTGGGAGTTTTTGGCAGTAGAATCATGATCAAAAGAGAAAGGGAAACCAAAGGAATGGGCAACCTTGTCAGTATCATCATGGAACTGGTCAAACAGGGAGTACTCATTTTTTACACTGACGCTGTAACCAGTTAACAAGTTCGGTGATTCTCGAAGACGCTTTGGAGGATGTATTGTTGGTGACATGAAGCTACCATATTGAGCAGAGCCCAAACCTTTTATCAGCATGTTGCCAGTAGCAATGTCAGGAAGCTCAGGGACATAAGGTAAGATACCATGGTTGGACTTTAAGCTGTCAAACACGACATCAGGAATCTCACAACTGTTGTTCGACAAGAGATCATGATGTCCATTATCCCCACCATCAATCCCATTAATGTGCAGGCCCCGTTGACGCTCTTGCATTGCTTGCAAAGAGACTTCAGGAGGATAAAGAGGCAATCCAGCCCGCTGTCGCCTTTTAATTCGTGTATTCCAGTAATTCTTTATCTCATTGTCTGTACGACCAGGTAACTGAGAGGACAAAAAACAAGCAAAATACCACAGGCTTATTCAGAACACAAGCTCAGAAAATGTAGAAATTGAATACAGTTATACAGACACAATGATGCCACATGCAAAACATGCAGATTCTGAATACCCTTGCAGTGATGCCATATGCAAAACTAGACATGAATTTCATTGAGAAATATTACTTAATTAAGTTCACCCATGAGACCTTAGTGGTAAAGGTTTTTCATAAAAACAGCAGTTGCCGTAAAATCATGGGTGGTAAAGGCATCAGAAACACTCCCCCAAGAGACTAAGTTTCTACTTATTGCTTCCCATAGCCATTTGAATTCAATATTCTTCCAATAATATTGAAAATAAAGAAAAAAGAGGAGCAGATATGCTACAAATGTTTTTATCGGAAAAGTGTAAAGACTTACATGTGCTGCCATGCGTGCCCATTTGTTTCCCATCTTGGCATGAAGTTCAATGATTAGCTGTTCTTCCTCTTGAGTAAATGCTCCTTTCTTCAAGTTAGGCCTGAGATGATTAGCCCATCGTAATCTGCAGCTCTTACCACAACGGAAAAGCCCTGAGTGCTTCTGAACAGCATTCCAATTCCCCTCCCCATGCTTCTTCACATATTCCATCAAAATTGCATCTTCAGCAGAAGTCCATGGCCCTTTCTTAAGCACAAGTCCCCCATTTGCAGTTCCACTGCAGTTATCATCAGTCAATGGCGACCCAGTGTGATCCTTGGAGAGCATCCCATCATCACTCTCATTCGTCGTGCGACTCATCTTCCAATCACACGCCCAATCCCTATTAAACAGCTCAGAACCATTCAATCAGCAGGATGAGAACCTGAACCAAAAAGCAGATAAGGAAAAAAAAATCAACACACAAATAATGAAAAAGCAGTGTTGGTTTCCTCTCCACTTTTTCCAACTTGCACTCCATCTCCCATGCTTCAATTAATTTTTGTCCCAAATGTATACACAAGCACGTTATGGAACATGACAAATTATAGGTCAGGTTTTAAAGCTGCTACTTTACACAAATATCCCATATCCCAAGGAAAACTAAAGTACCTAGAAGTAAAATTAAGCCATAGAATTGGGAAAATTGCAGAGAACAACCACAAAACTAGACAACGAGAGACCCATAGAAATAAAAAGAAGTTAGCTGAAGAACCCATGAACAGAAGCATTTCAGAATCTAGCACACGCAGACTCTTAAAAATACCTAAAAAGAGAACACAGATCTTTAAACCCAGTGGAGACTAAAAACAGAATATTGCATCTGATTAGATAAAAACTTTCGCCCCCCTTGGAAACCATTAAACACATAAAGCCTGCTGAAGCCATTAAATAAAACAAACTCTTTTTTTCTAAAACGAAGGGGGAAAAGAAGAAGAGAAAACCCAATTTCTTAAAACGTCCAAAGTGCACATAAATCATTATATTGAAAATTCACTTTGTTCGCCAACTAAATTCCATAAATGGAAATCTTGTTATCATTTATTACAACACGCTTTACATTAATTACCATGATCTTAATAGAGCATTTATAAAAAAATAATGAACCCATCCTACATCCTACATTTATTAATGAAAATAATAGCTGAAACTTTGTGCCACAACCAACACAAATCCAGCAAAAATGGAAAAGCTAGAGCAACAACAAAAATCTAATTAAAATAGTACCTGAATCAGACCAGGATGCCAAAACACAACTCTGAAAGCTTTCAATCACCAAAACTGGAGCACTTTGATTGCAAACAATTAAAATGTTTCACAAATAGCCCCTGAATGAGCTAAGAGCTGACAGGAGGGCGAAAATGGAATACCTGCAATGAATAGCAGAACTAGAATTTAATTAATGCAACAATTGATTGACACACGGACATACATAACCAGTCAGCTCAATCAATAATAAAACACATTAATTGATCAATCCACCAAACCCTAATCTCCCACAGAAATCAAACCCAGATCCAAACCCCTAGCTCAGCTTTCCTAAACGAACAATGAAATCAAATAATTGAGGCGTCCGCACAGGAAAAGGACCAAAAAAGAGGAGAGAAGAAATGAACCTTAATTTGTGAAAGAGTGAGAATAAGATCTGAGCATAGAATGAGCAGAACATTGAGAGAGAGAGAGAGAGAGAGAGAGGGAGACGAGGGATATTAGAGAGAGAAAGTGAGTGAGAAATGGCAAATGGAGAGTGAAGTTAGGAGAGAGAAAAGAGGAGGAACCTCCACCTCTTTTTAATTAGATTTCACTCACTACTTATTAGTAGTATTATTTATATTATAGTAAGTCGGAGTATTATTTTTCAATATCTTATCTTATTATTTTACTATTATTCTATTATACTATAATTCCTTTCTTTATACTTGTCATTAGAATATCAGGCTCGAGTTTTATTGTTATTTATAAAAAATATATGGGTGGTGTTATTATCACAGTTCAAATTGTTACTCTCACGGCCTCTTAGGATTTTACTACACTACCTATCAATCTTTTAGCTATTTTTTTATTAAAAAAATATTTTAATTTTTAAACTGAAAAGGTCATAATAGTACCAATTAATAAAAATTAATTAAACTTACTATCTAAAGAAAAAAAATAATAAAAACATCGGTGGCTCCATATTAGCTTAATTAATTTGGCAACCATGTTCTTCATTGTTTCTTCTTACCATCATAGAGGTTTTTTTTAATTGAAGCATTACATTGTACAAGGAATGTTTAAAATAATTTTATTTTTTATTTTTTATTTTTTCAAACAAAGTCTAGTGTTAGTTTTTATTATTTTTTGTCTTCATTTTTTATTAATAGGTATTATAATTTTTTTGTTTAAGTATTAAAAAAATTGTTAACTATACACTATAACTAAAAGATGAGAATGGGTAGCATAGTAAAATTTTAATAAAAATGTGTGAGAATAATAATTTGAGGTGTGGAAATAACACCACCCAAAACATGTATATATATATATATATGATAATCATGATGGTGACAGTGTAGCCACCATTAATAATATGCAAAAGCAATACTTAAAAAGAATGAGTTAACAAGTATTAGCATATACCACTTACTATTTATGATTAAAATTGCACACTTACCCTAATAAGTATTTATAGAAACACTAATGTTTTGCGAAAAAAATCAATATGCTTTATATTTTATTAATTAAATGAAATTCCTAAAATTATACTATTTGCTAATAAATTTCTTTCAATAAAGTGCAACAATAAAAATAATTTAGATTTGGTCAAATCAATTAAAAAAAAAGATAGAGAAAAGAATCATAATGAAATGGATGTAATTCTAAGAATGCAAGTTTAGTTTATAATCTA
>NBIL01139556.1:0-17102 GCA_002752925.1 Viola pubescens var. scabriuscula
TGTCTAACAGTGTAAATATTGGGGGCTTATTTAACCAGGAGTGAAAGTTGGGCGCCAAAATATCCTAACTCTTAAATATTGGGTGTCAAAACGTCTTTTACTCTTAAGAGAGAGAGAGAGAGGGGGGAGAAAGAATAATGACTATCTAGTATCCACTAGGGTGACAATTTTAATTTTATCCTGTGACTCGTTCTGTTAGTACTGGTTCTGACGGGACCAAGACCAATTTTATATACGGTACCATCCCGTCCCGTATATTCATGACCCATTGAGATAACCTATTTTATTTATGTAAATAAAATAATTAATTAAAAATTAAATTGAAGAGAGTACGAGACTAACTTTGGTTCTTGTGAAGTATTGTGAAGTATGCATAATCACATAGAGATGTATAACAAATTAAAGATTTTCTGAACACTTACATAGATGATCATGTTAGACTAACTTTTCAAATTCTTAAATATTTTCTTTTCAAATTCACCACTAACATTTTAATTAAAATATATTAAAATAATTAATTATACAAATTAAATTAATTTCATAGTGTAACCCTAAAGTTTTCTAAGTTATGAATGATTTTTTTTTTTTTTATTATTGTTATGTGTCAAACTATAAAGTATCAAAGTGATGACATGCGATACTATAGGAGGAAATTAGGAACACTGAGTGACTCACTTGCAAGCCATTGCAAAAATTTCACCACATATTTTATATATAAATACAAAAATTATCCGTTAATTGAATCTAGAAATATTAACAAGTTAATATTTCTAATAATCTATAAGATACTATGTTATACTTAACTAAATACATATTTACGAAATAAAATAAATTATTAAAAATCAAACTTAAGAAAGTATGAGACTATTGTGCACTTATATAGAAATGTACTCCCTCCAGTTGGAAATAATTGACGTTTTTCTACGGATTGTTACTATTTATAATACTTGTCATTTTATCTTTTTTGAAGCATATATTTTGTGCAAATTTTTTTTTTTTTTACGCATCAACCCAATTTGATGATGGTGTTTTAATTTGAGTGGAAATTAGGAGTAAAAATGAAACAATATGGAATAAAATAAGATCAAAGATTATGGTGAAACGAATTTTTACTATCCTAAAGAGTCAATTATTTCCAACCGGAGGGAGTATAACAAATTGTAAATCTGTGAACACTTATATAGAAGATCATGCTAGAGTAATTTTTCAAATTCTTGAACATTATTTTTTCAAATTCCATCACTAACATTTTAATTAAATTGTATTAAAAGAATTAATTATACAAATTAAATTAATTAAATAGAGTAACCAAAAAGTTTTTTAAGTTATGAAAGTTTTTTATTTCTTTTTGTTGTCATGTCAAATTCTAAAGTATCAAAGTAATGGTACATGATTTCACCACTAACATTTTAATTAAATTATATTAAAAGAATTAATTATAAAAATTAAATTAATTAAATAGAGTAACTAAAAGATTTTTTAAGTTATGAAAAAAAATTATTTCTTTTTATTGCCATGTGTCAAATTCTAAGGAAAGAGTTTTAGGAATCCTAAATGGTTTTGTTTCGAGCCACTAAGAGAGTTTCACCACATAACTTTTATATTTATATAAATATAGATATAGGTTTCACTCACCTTCTTATCCCATCCCTAACCTCTGGTTTTCTTTTCTTTTCATTATTCCTTAATCATAACATACCTCTAGTTTGAAAGTTTAGAAAATCTTTATCTTTTTTGTTACTCCTTCTGATTTTTTATAGTTGTTTTTTTAATTATAATCACACTGACTAAGGTAAATTGATTTCGGTTACAAATACACTCCATTAATTATCTCTTTTTACCATATTAGTTATTTCACTTTAAATTGACCAATCTAAAATTAACATTTTTTAAAATTGATTGGGTTAGACTTCCTAACTTATGGGAAAAACAAAAATTATAATTAAAAAATACCAACTAACCTCCTATAAATTATAAATAGGACAACTAATTACAAATATATTTTTAGCCAAAATGGAAAACTATAAAAAATCAGAGGGAGTATTTTCTAAATGTTATCATTATAAATTATTTTGAATAGGTGTTATTGATTGATTTGAATTGGAATGAATTGTGGTTTAAAAAATAAAGTTGTTTATACAGATTTGATAATTTCAGGTAGTATAAATACCCAAAATTCCGACCCAAAATAAATTTTAAAAACGGGATCGGGTCTAATTTATAACAGGTCACTAATATTTCAATCTCGATTAGTTCGGTGACCCGGCGACCGTACTCTTTTCCACCCTAGTATCCACCCGTTAGTCAAAAGAGAAAAAAAAAAATGGAACAACGACTCTGTTTGTTTTTTCTTAGCTGTTCAATGCTTTCTCAATTGCAGCTACACAGCCTACACTGCTGATTTTGGAGGCTTATTGTGCTATTCTGTCGCGGTTCCGGTGTCTCGCCGACGTTTTGTGATTGGTGTACAATGAGATGGCAGTAGACATGATGATCTAGCTATGTCTTCGAGTAGAAATTCGCTCAACAAGGACATGGCTCAGAGTCGAATCTCCGATTCTGTCACCAGGTTTTCGTCTGAACTCTTTTGTTTTCATGAAAATTGTTGTGTATGGATTGAGTCTGTGTTGCTTCAAGTAAGTTTTCGTTTATGTTCTACAGGCAGAAGATCGGTGTTGGCAATCTCAATCATTTGGAAGACCAAGAGGCTACGGTAGTGTTACTTTTCGGGTCTCGGTATAGGCATTTTTTTAAAAAAAATTTATGGTTATGATTCGGATTCGGTTCCCTTACATGGAGTGAATTTACATATAGGAGCTTCATTCTCGTGTAAGAGCACAGGAAGAGGAGATACAGATTCTTCGTAATCAAATTGGTGCTGCTTGTGTTAAGGTATGGCATTGCTTGTGTTCATCCAGATTATTATTGTTATTATGGCTGATGCGTTTCATGCCTGACTTGTATGGGTTTGTGGGGTTGCATATGATATCAGGAACTGCAGCTGCTAAATGAGAAATACATGTTGGAGAGGAAATTTTCTGACTTAAGAATGGTTTGTGCTTCTTGAAAATAACAGTTTTCTTCTTAATAGTATGTTATTTTCATCCTCTTCCTTTGTTTAGTTAAAAAACTGGATTTCTGAATGCTGTTTTTCTTTATGGGGCTTAGAGTTTGAAGCAACATTTCTCTCGTGTGACACAGGCAGTTGATGAGAAGCAAAATGAAGCAATAACTTCTGCCTTAAATGAATTGGCTCGCAGGAAAGGTGATCTGGAAGAAAATTTAAAACTTGCCCATGAGTTGAAGGTATTACTGTTCATAATGCGTGCAGCATTTTCCCCCAATAGTTTTTTTTTTTTTTCAAATATTTGCTGCGAATTTGTTGTGTTTTTTCTTCTTGTATGTAGATTGTTTAGGTGCTTAAATACTGCTTTGAGAAAAAGAATAGAGTGTTATGATTTTAAGTTGGGAATGAAAATGACAGAACTTATTTCTTAACTTTCATGATTGACCATTGAAAAAGAAGACCATTACAATGACAGAAGAATCTTAATCAGTTTAGTTGTAACTGTCGCTAGCACCAGTAAGTGACTATAAAGCATCATCCTGTGCTCTTTGGTCCTACCTATTGCAAAGATTTTCAACTCTGCCACAATGGCATACTAGCTGTGATAGTTCCATTAGCAGTTCAAAGAAGCATCGATAGTTCCTATGCTTAGCATTCATTGTTAATTTTAAATATTGCATATTAAATAAGTTGTTGAACTGGTTTATGTGTTTTGATCTCTTTTTGTACATATGAATCCAAGGGAGATGAATGCTATCGTTTTGGCACTCTTTATGTACTCTCTCTTCTTCTTTTATTTGCCTCTGTATCAATATTTAAATTGCACTTTTTAATGCTGTACCCATATCCAGGTTGTAGATGATGATAGGTTTGTTTTCACGTCATCCATGCTTGGTTTGTTAGCTGAATATGGAGTTCACCCTCATGTCATTAATGCCTCTGCTATATCAAACAGTGTAAAGGTATTGACTGTTAACTACCCGCTTCATATATCTTTGACAATGGCACACGCGTGTTTTGATGTGAGGCTTGAGATCAAGACTGCCATCAGTTATGTTATGTTCTCTTGTTACTTATGTTGCCTCGAGGAAATATAAACAAGTATTCCTAACAATTATTATCAGCTCCAAATGTACTTTATTTTTGGCCAACCGTGCTCTTTTTGTGAAACTGTTTGTTTTCAGTTTCCTTCCTGTAAAAAATGACATAAGCAAGATTTTCTGATACACTCCATATTCTTTTGTATGATGCCTGGTTCTTTTTCCTTTTCCCTTCGTACAATTAACAAAGACCATATGTGCTATCAGTGTTTTGTTTAACTATGGCTATGCTGATTATCCAGCACTTATGATCACCAATTTTCTATTATTCCTAATTACTTTTTTTAACCAACATGCATTTTTTAAAATAAACCTACTCAAAATCTTACATGATCAATTGCACTTGCACCGAATAATACCAAGCAATGTATGTTAAGTCTATCAATAATTATTCCTAATTACTGTACCTTTTGATGTTTCATGAAGACAAAATTTTAATGGATGTCCCAAGTGTTGCCGGAAATATCTTTACATAATGTTCATACGACTAGTATTCTGTTGCAATGCTTTGTAGTCAACCTTGTTCAAACGTTGTTATAGATTATCTAGATCCATGTGGCGGCAACAAGGCCTTAGTTCTTTTCCTTTTCCCCTTTAGCACAGTCTTCATTTCTTTTTCCCTTTCAATTGTATTGTTACAGCTATTAGTTAGTACAGGATGCTATCGAACTGTATTCTAGTGGTTTATATAGAAGCATATGTTACTTGTGTTCACCTATCATAATCTTATAGAGTGACTCCTATTTGGACTTTCTTTATATTCTGCAGCGCCTGCATGATCAATTACAGTGGGAGATTAGAACATCACATGTAAGCTCTCTATTTTTTTATTTATCGTTTGCTAGTTTTTTAGTTAGTTAACTTATATATTTAATTTTTTGATCACAATTTGTTAAGTTGTTTTACTTGCTAAATAATGAATAATCTTTCATCTTTCTTCTTAATTCTTATTCCTCCACACTTTTTGTTTTAAGTTCATCCATGAAAGTTTGGTGATGAATTATTGGATTTGGTATTGTGTTGTCATATCAGAGATAATGTTGACTAGTCTTGAAAGACAAACACTGTGTATCTGTATCAGAGATACTTTATGTCATCCAGTAAATTTATGTCAGATCCTTACCATAGACTTCTCCAACTCAAAGCATTTGGAGATGGCAATTAATTCTTTGACATACCATATATCTTTTAAGAGTCACCTTGCTTTGATTATATCTAAAGGATGTGCCATTTAAATAAATTATAGGGGAAAATCGAGAACTTTAAGATAGGCAGAAGACTTGTTTTCTTGAAAGCAAAAGGTTTGGGAATGGAATAGAAGAAGGTTTAGGACTAAAATTAACACCCCTTAATTAACTTACTCTTTCACGCTTTGCTCCTTTGGATAGCTTAACAAGTCTTCTTTATGTTTAGTCTCTCTTGGACCCTGCTGTTTCGTTGCAAATAATGTTTGCCAGATCCAGGGTTCAGCTTTTATGATACACTCAACATTGTGTGAGAATACTAGTTAAATCTTATGCATCCTGATTTTCATGTTGATATGCTCCTTTTGTATCTTGAGTTTTATCTCTTGCATATATACTGCAACTCTTTATCTTTGGTCATTGATAAATGGAGAATAATGACAATGGCGTGGATTTACTGATATCACAGGACAGAATTAGTGAGATAGCCTCTGTTTTGGGTTCTCATACAGAGAATGAATCTCAGGGTAATTATAACCTTGGTCCTGGGCCTCCTGGCAACTTGATGGGTCAACTTCCTCAACAATCCACGGTACTATTGGCATGTAATCTACCAGTTTGCTATGTCAGGGTTGTTGCTTTTGTTACATGAACCTGGTTTATCATTTTATGATCAGTGCACTTTCTTCATCTCTCTTCCTCTCCCTATATCTCATTGAAGGCCCAGAGCAAGATTACTTCTTCTCATTATATGAATGGAAAACATGTGGAACCAGCTGACATTATGCTAAGACACGTGCGTGAAAATAATGTTCCAGATAAAGCCAGTTTTGGTGGGATGTACCAGCAGTCAAGTGACAATGTACCTGAGTTCTCATTCAATCATGATAGGTAGGTGATATTAATTTGTACGATAATGATTCAGAGACTTACTACTTCCATATTTTTCAATCTAGTAGTTTCTACTATTTGTCTTTTAACTGGTGATACTGTCGTACTAGTTTTGACAATCTACTTCCATATATCAGGTTTTCTTGTTTGTGCCTTTTGAGCACTGACAATTTCTCATGTTTTTAACTAAAACCATAACAAAGTGGTCATGGCCTCATGGGGCATTCATTTGATATTGTTTACTGGTCACATTTGGTCTCATTTTGATGCAGCTCTTGATTCATGCATGTGCCCTTTCATTACATAATTATAACCAAAGTAAACAATGATGTATATATTTTGCCATGTATAAATGCTATGCTTACAGGAAAGCTGCTGGCCAATTTTCTGGGAATGTGGGAGCAGGAGAGATTGCCAAGGATTTCCTTCATCCCTCCAGCTCACTTGATGAGGTTTCTTCCTCTGTATCTGAAGGTGGCTAATAATTTTACCTGGAAAACAAGTTCATAATCTGTAATCTATAATAAAGTTTAATTTACCTTATTACATTTTAGAGCGCCCTGGCATCGAGGGTTTTCAAATTATTGGTGAAGCCACACCTGGGGAAAAACTGCTTGGATGTGGATTTCCTGTACGCGGGACTTCTCTTTGCATGTTTCAGGTGAAATAGCTTTTGTTCACTACAGTCCAAAGTTTCCATCTATTTAGAAGCTTTTATTAGATCGAGGATTGATATTTTTTGTTTCTTTTTTCCGGTATCAGTGGGTTCGTCATCTTGAGGATGGCACCAGACAGTACATTGAAGGTACTAAAAAGTGAACTGGGATTCGAGTTTCTGACTGATGTCTTTTGAACTTTGGAAGATTATCATTTTGACTCTGACTCTTCACCTTGGAACATTTTTCATGTGTCGTAACTCTTTATGATATTTTGCTCAGGGGCCACAAATCCAGAATATGTTGTCACAGCTGATGATGTTGACAAGCTGATTGCTGTTGAGTGCATACCCATGGATGATCAAGGCCATCAGGTTATTTAATGAATTTATAATTGATTATCAGACTTCAGCAAATCAGTTCACATATTAATATGAAAAGTTTTTGTTGCAAGTGCAATTTTTTTATGCCAAGTCACACTGTTCTATTAAACATATTCATTGCTAAATCCTCTCCCCAGGTGGTTCATAGGTCAGAACTGCAAATTGTTAGTAAACCTTCTCTAATTCAATATTTTCAATAATTTTACATTTAAAAAAAAAATGATGCTAACAAATTTAACAGACAAATGATAAAGTATTCATGTTAGAGCTGTGAAGGTTTCATGGCCTTTGCATGTAGAGGTTTCTTACTCTTGGACTTGGTTTTAAACCGTGGCTTTGCATTTTAAGACTCGTTATATGACCTCATAAATGTGAAGCAAGGTCCATTTGGAAATATCTTCGTAATTCTAACCATATTTTTCAAACTAAATCAAATACTGGAAAACTTTTACCTTAAAGATTGAAATCTAAGGATCTTGGTTGTAGAGCTGTAACTAGAGATTTGAGGTCAAAGCTTGATGAAATTGAAAATGAAGGTCTTCAAGTGCAAATAGTTTTCCAAGTAGTTGCTGAGTTTTCTAAGACTAAACCCTAACCCTCATTACCAGCTGAGAATCATAGCTTTTTGGAAAACAGAATTGCAAATGGTCATTCTTTTCACCTTTTACCATTTCATACTTTCTGAACTAATGATGCAGTCAGATGCTCTTTAGAGTAGCATAATATTGCCACCTGTTTTCTTACTTTTTGCTGCATCACTGGACCATTCCTTCTTTCTTTATCACTGTTTTACTGGGAATGAAACTTCATTGTTTTCATTAAGGAATTTGGTTCATTGCACTGAACTTAGGTCAAAATAAATAAAAGAATTGACAGTTTTAAAGGATGAGAATGTTGCTATAGAACTTACATTCCATGTTATTTATTGTTATCAGGGGGAAATTGTGAGGCTTTTTGCAAATGATCAGAACAAAATAAAATGCGGTAAGTATGTCTGATTTAGTTGTCTGTTGGATATGAATATTCTAGAATAAGGATACATGGTGATTTCTCTTCATATTATTATTATTGTTACTATTATTTTGGTCAAATGACAAATTTCATTAGTAAGCCATACTGGTGCATAATAGAATACATCCATGGGTACCAAAATACATATCATAAACTAAAGTGCAGGTACAAACATATAGAGCTCTAAAAAAATTGGCATCCACCAAGTAAATTAACCCAAAGTTAATTAGCATTTTTTTGGGGAAAAGAAGCTTAGTATTGTTCAGAAATGAACGAGTTGTGATCTACAACATGAATAGTAGATCTGGATGGACTATAGAGCTGTGAGGCCAGGCCATCCGTACTCTAATAGGTTTAGCATCCACTGAAAAATAAAGTAGATCACGGGCGTTAGGAATTCTCTTGATATTAGGAACATTAGTCACTTCTTCTGGGAAAACAAAGGTAAAGTGTGTCTGAATTGTTCTGGAATGCCACGTTCTTTGTTAATTTTTCAATTATCTACTTTTAGACCCAGATATGGAACAGGAGATCAGTTCGTATCTCTCTAAAGGCGAAGCCTTATTTAGCATCCTGATGCTGGTAGGTTTGATTTTGTTCTAACACCACCATATTGACTTTCAATTTTGGTCATTCCAGTAGTTTTATGGCCTTCTCATGAACTATATTTTGCTCTTCCTGTAACAGACAGACTCTTCTGACAACTGGGAGCCAACCACCCTAATATTGCGAAGGTCTGGCTATCAAATTAAGAACAGTAGCAACGAGCATGTGGTCGTTTCAGAGAGGTTTTCTAAGGATTTATCAGTATGTTGTTTACTTTAATTACATTACGTACTTATTTTACACTTTGTTTTAGAATAGTTCTTTTTCGTGACTTTTGAGGTTAGGAATGGCTATTTGGTGCATGTGCATTGCCAAAGCTTCTTGTTCGAGCAGGGATGGGACAGCATTTTGAGTTTTAATAAATTTCAAATTTACTGAATACAATAAAGGAGGGCATTTGCACTATGGTTCAAAACTAAAAAGCTTGTTTACACCACAATTTGTTCATGTTGTATTTGTCATTTTCCAAAGAGTACTACTAGACTGATGACTACTTGTTAGAGAATATCAGAAATGTGTGGTTAATGTTTTATCAAATATTATAACGGGTAGGTTTCTTTTACCTTTAACTTTTTAATGCAAGATCAGATCAGAATGCCAGTTGGCAGGCGTTTGATTTTATATTCATCTTCTTGACACTGCAGATCAAAATTCCTGGTGGACTTTCAACACAGTTTGTTTTGACATGTTCGGATGGATCTTCTCATCCTCTTAGTACATATGAAGTTCGGTAATTGTTACTGTTATATTTAAGATCTTTCTTGTCTTAACAACCTTGCACTTTTATGAAGGATTTTATAACTGAAATCCATAAGTAATCCTATTTCCTATAGAAGATGGAAAAATGGATCTATTTCTTTTCACTGTCTCATTGATGTAAAGTGCAAGAGACGACATAATTGAAGTCATTTCCCATTATGCTATTTGCATGTTTTTGTAGGATGCGCGATACTCTTGTATTGACCATGAGAATGTTCCAAAGCAAGGTATTGTTTGTGTCTCGGGTCTTCTAATTAATAATTATATCATTTTGTGATGTGGTCTAGTAATATACTGGGTCTGACTGACGACCATTGCACTTGGCAGGCTTTGGATGAGAAGAGAAAAAGTAGAACATAGAGATATAGATACTCCAATATTCCAGTATAGTGTTTACACTCAAATATTCATTTATATCAAAGACCGGAAGAGAATAAATCTTCAGAGGAAGGTTCGCATCGTGCTTAAATTAATTCTTGGTAGATTTCTTTAACTTACTCCATGTAATAATCTGCCATTCAAGTTATTGTTTATCGATAGATAACATGTGCAGTAGTGTATACCAGGTAACAAATGAGTAACAACACAACATAAGTGTTTGCTATTGTTTTGAATATGCAAGCACAAAATTCTTTATTTTTTGTCTGATTAAATTTCCAATTGTGTTTGAATGGAACATTTGAAATAAAACAATTACTCTTTCAGCTATTTACTGGCAAGTGTTGTATTGGTGTTTGTCCTGCGTGTGTGATATAGTAGAGGCAAATGTCGGTGGTACCGGAGCAGCATCTACGGGCAAGAAAACTGGTGAGTATGACTTGTTGCATTAGTTTATTATGTTTGAAATTGAATTCCTTAGGGGAAAATGATTCTGGTGAGTATTTCTTGTTTGTGTGGATTGCGATGGTAGTTGTTGAGACGGTGATTATACATATAATGGCTGTTGCCGTCAAATTGTAGTGTGATGTGGACACTTGATGGTTGTTGAGAAGTTGTGCTGGGCGGCTGGTGGGTTGCTAAATGACGTTATTAGTTGTAAGAGCTGAGCAAGTATCAAGTTATGATAGTTGATTGTGATGACTTATTGCGTCGGTAATGGTTGACTGCGGATGACAAAGTATCAGCAAGAACTCGAGTTGGAGTGATTATAGTCGATCTTTGAGTGACTCAAGGCTACAGGTGTATGGGTCAGTGGTTCGTGTATAGATCAACTAATTTTAGATTTGTTCAACTGTGGAAAGATACGATCAGAAGGGTTGAATTGAACTGGAGTCGAACCGTTTTACTGCCTTGTCAATTTGATATCAGTTCTTAAAAAAACTGTGCTTTCGTGTCTAAATTTAGCACTCGGCAATGGAAGATTGGAGAGTATGAAGTGGGGCTTAACACGTGCTACAAATATCGCCACTTTATTTTTTTCTATTTTAAAAAAATTAGTTATATTATTAAGAGTATCATAACAAAATGACCTATTTATATTTTCTGCACGAGTTAAATTCGTTCATTATTTCCTTTCCTAGCGACAAGAAATACCAGTAGCATCATAAAAACTCTAGTCTGATCTGTAACCAAAAAGAGAAAAGATCAGCCTTGATCTTTAAGTTCTAAGCATGTTTCACATGGTTGCATGTGATCCATACCTTAAGCAAGTCATCACACATTTCAATAGGAGTATAATATAAAATCTACAACAAAAACTGAAAAGAATAGAAAAAAAGAGAAAGAAAAAGGAAATTCCAATATTCTTTCTTACATCACTTTTAATTTTAACACGTGGCGAGATCCTAAGCGTACTGCTCCTCATGTGCGATCAGGGTTGCTTGAAGTAGAAATGCAAAGAGGATCCAGGTTGTCCCCAAGTAATAACGGAGTTGTGTATTTTTAATTAAAATTTATTAAAATTTTAGAGTTTGAATTTTAGAAATAAAAAAAATTGTTCTTTTTTAAAAATTCTATAGTGTTCCAACGAGATTATTTTTTTTTTTAAAAAAAAAAACTAAAAAAGGCCACTCACTATCATCTTAGTCACCTATACTCTACCAAACAAATTAAGCTTGGACGGTACTTCACCATTTCATAAAATACCAAAAACATAAATACAAACCTTTTTAACCATATACACCAACAAGCAACTATGACCAATCAAATAAACCCAAAAAATCCACAAAAGAAGAGAAGAGAGAAGAATAATGCAGTGGAGATAAGGTAACAAAAAGAGTGTGAAATGGACATAACAACTTTCTTTCTCCTCTACTTTGCTTAACTTCCCATCTAAACTTATCTTTGTTCTTTCTTCTCCTTTTCTTTTCTTCATCTACAAATTAAACTTTGGCAAAATTGCAATATTTAGAGAGTTTGGTTTTTCCCTTTTCTTCTTGTTATTGTTTTCTTGAATTCAAGAAAGAATTCAAGAAAAACATGGCTTCTGTTTCTCAAAATCCATACACTACTTACAAAGATTGCTCACAAGGGATTTGCAGCATCTACTGTCCTCAATGGTGTTACTTCATTTTCCCTCCTCCACCTCCTTTCACCATTGGAGATGATGGTTCTGACACCACTGATTTCTCACCTCTCATCATTGCTGTCATTGGCATCTTAGCCAGTGCTTTCATCTTGATCAGCTACTACACCATCATTTCCAAATACTGCCGGCGCCGTGGCGGCGGAAGCTCAGGACAGAACAGCATGGAATTGAATGAGCAGAATCGAGAACAGACACCATATGCTAGTTCTGGAACTGGACTGGATGAAACCCTTATAAAATCCATCACAGTTTGCAAGTACAAGAAGAATGATGGATTCATTGAAGGAACAGATTGTTCTGTTTGTTTAAGTGAGTTTGAAGAAGATGAGAGCTTAAGGCTGCTGCCGAAATGCAGCCACGCATTTCATCTCCCTTGTATTGATCCTTGGCTAAAAGCTCACGCTAGTTGCCCTCTCTGCCGCGCCAATATTGCATCTTCCAACATCTCTCCTGTCCAAGAATCAGCACCAACAGTTCAAGAAACTAATGTATCTGCTGCGCAGGAATACCAACATAGGATTGATGATGCTGTTCTGGTGATTCAGGATCTCGATCGGAGTTTTCGCGAGGAGGAGGTTGTTGTTGTTAGTCTTGCAGCAGGGGAGGATGGTGATCATGTACCCCAAAAGGACATTGAAGCACAAGATCATCCAATCCAACCGATTCGAAGATCAGTGTCGTTGAATTCTCCTGTTTGTGAAACCCAAGTTTCGGTTTCGATTTCGATTGCGGATATCTTATGCAACAGTGAAGAAGAAGACGATGACGATGAACAAGTGAGAGACAAAGGGAAGAGGAAAAGTGGGATCTTGAATATGGTTAGGAGCTCAGCTGAAATGAAGAGATCCATTTCAACTGGAAGATTTATGTTCACAAGGTATGAAAAAGGTAGAGGTTCTACAATTCCAAATTAGTTCATGTTCTTTAATTTATAATTTTTTTTTTCTTGTCCTAATTGTGTACAAACCACAGCATGATTTATGTTTGTTACAAAAATAGAAAGAGAGAGAACAGCAACAACCATCATTGAATTCTTTGCACATAAAAATTGTACATTAGTTTTTGAGGGATTTCTTCCAAGAATGCACTTAGCCACTTAGCAGATTGGTATTCAACTTCAATCTTTTGTATTCTGCATAAAATCCCAGAATGGTGAGTGATTAAATTGTTATGATATGAATGTTAGTTACTTTTGTTTCCTCTATTAACTGGACTGAAGATGGAAAGAAAACAAAGCTAGAGGTGAAGACTTCTTTTTTTTAGTAAAAAAAAGTTGGATAATAATTTAATATAATTAGGCATATGCTGTATTCTGCTTTCTCCATGATTGCAAGCACATTCACTTTGTTGTAAGAGTTGGCAGATCCTATAAAAAGGGCAAGCCAAGACAGAGCACTTCACTACTTTAAAAACAGAAAGCATGGCAGCTAAAGTACAAATTGAGGGACCTTTAAAAAATTCATTCCTTGTACAGATCTTGATTGATTGATGAACTTGGTTGAGTCAATTGCAAGGAATTTCAACTCAAACTGAAAAAAAAAGAAAAGAAAAAAAGGGGAAGACA
Organism: Viola pubescens var. scabriuscula; assembly: GCA_002752925.1. NCBI lineage: Eukaryota > Viridiplantae > Streptophyta > Magnoliopsida > Malpighiales > Violaceae > Viola > Viola pubescens. The sequence goes on from NBIL01139556.1 coordinate 13,749, forward strand.
AGGTACCAAGCCACATCTCGAGCAGAGTTGGTCGAGGCCGACGTAGTACCTAAGAATATCATTGTCACAGGATGAGTATTTTGTGTGTAGCGAATGCATAGTTTGATTAGTGAAAAGGAAAGCTCGAACCATTTTATCCTCGGACAATTTACTTATTCTCACCCTTCAATGTTTTGCGTCCAGACATCAATCCTCAACCCTAACTAATCTAAGAGATTGCTGTAACTGGCTTTTGGGTTTTCTGAAGTTTACGATCTTTTCGATTATTAACGTCGCTGTCTTCGGCGGCCTGAAAAAGCTAGAGAGTACAAGAGACGGCATGTTGCTAGTGTAAAATCATGAACACAATGATGATTGATGAGACCTACCCAAAATATTATGTCAAATTGAAGGATACTACTGTTCAAAAAGCCAGTATTTGACAGATCTGCATCACTTGTAATAAAGCAAAGCACAACAGAGGCCAACAAACATCACAATTATCATCCTTTCAAACATAGACTCAAAAGCTGCATCACTCCACTCTAAGGGCAGCAAAGCGTAGACGGAATTTGCTAATGGGAACTATTGGAATGCATAAGGCTGAGCAATTCTAACAAGATGGAAAACCTTTCGAGCAAAAAGACATCTCAACAGCTCAACTGAATAAAATAAAGGAATTCCTTTACCATTTCTTCTCCGGCTAAATCGCTGAATAGTAAGGCAACAGTGGTTACTGCCAGTTCAAAATCAATTTATTCAACACACCACAACAGCCCTAACTGCGAAAATAAAAAAGATTGCGATGAACAACATTCATACAAGACACATTCCAGATAACCAGCTCTACAAAGAAACTTCCATTGAACCTGACTTCATAAACCTCTAACTTTCTTCTTCTGAGAAAAAAATCCAATCAAACAGCAAACTAAACCACAATAAAAGTTCTTCCACAATACAAACTCACAGTAATCCCCAAATTCAAGAACTTTCAGACATTAAAATTACGAGTCAGAATACAAAATGAGCAAGCAAAATGATGACCAGGCATTCCTTTTGGTCTGCTTTTCACCTCAACAGACAAGTATTGCAATTAGCCAGTGCTAATGAATAAGAAGAACAAAGCAACAATGCAAAAAAAACCCAGATAGAAACAGCACTCAACAGAGAAACTCATGCTTAACATTCATTTAGAATTTAAGTATATATTCATACATACCTACAGCTCAAATTGCAGTTAATCCAAACCCCACTTAAATAGAAATAGAAAACTTCATTCTAAAAACTCCAACCACTTAAACCTCATCTTCATGAAGAAGCATATTAGGAATCCCCTTATTAACAGGAAACTTACGGCCGGTCTCAGGGCAAAGCAAAGTCCCTTCCTCAAGATGAAGCTCCAGCAGCGCGTGATGGAACTTCCTCAGAAACTCCTCCGATTCAAGCATCGACGGCTCCGCCTTTTCCGGAAGCTCCGCAAACCCTAAACTCCCCGCGGCGTCGACAAGCGCTTTCCACTCCATCTTCGGGAACATGTTTCGGAGGAAATCGGCGTTGAATTCAACCTCTTTCTCAACCACTTTCTCCACTTCAATCCGCAGCGGGAATCCATTGGTGACTCCTTTAATGTTGGAGGAGAGCATGTTGTGAGTGAATAGCCTCATCTCTATCGCCACAGATTCCACGCGCCGTCGTCGCTGCGTGTGTCAAAGCTGCGAGATCGGCAAAAAAGACAGACGAGACGACTCTCCTTCTTCCCTCGTGGAACTAAAACCTACTTGCCTGGTTATTTAGGCCTCTTGGAATAGTGGTTTTTTTTTTCTGTAACTGAGTCCATGGGCTTGAACTTAACATGGCCTTTTCCAGCCCAAGATAATACCCTTTTTTTAGCCCAAGATAATAATACTAAACTGTTAATTTTTTTTTTTGAGAATACTGTTCAATGTTGATGATTGATACTCTTGTTTTTTTTTTAATAATCCAAAATATATTTAAAGGCAACACAAGGAGTGAGCCAAAAATCGAGATCTAGTCCCGACCTTATACAAGGAAAAACTAAAGGGAGTACCTTATTAAGATCGACCTCAAAATATATATCTTAAGGAGTCATCACCTCATTCCAAGGGAGATACATATTAGTGATCAAATTCCATGACCGAAGCCAAAAAAAAATACCTATCCATGACTAACACTAAATAGGAAAAGAAGGATCGAAAGATTTCATCTAGGAATGTAGCAGCTCAATTAATAACTTGTTACCTAAGAGATTAGTCACGAGAGATGAATGTAGGGTAAGCTTTGACGCCGAGGTACCTGCAAAGCGCCCGGGGTTGTCTCGGCGTAGAAACTCCGACGATGAAGTTAGTTGAGAGAATATTTGTGTATAAGGGTGGTTAGAATTTTGTACACATGTATACCTTAGATGCACATGTGTTGTATTTATAATGAAATGTAGCTCCTTAAATTAAGGAAAGATAATCCTTGCTATTAATGAGAGAATTGTGTATCATTAGGAGAATAATTACCTCAATAACCGTTTTCTTTATTTTTGGACTGTTAATGAAATTTCCTTAATAAAGAAACAGACGGTTCAACAAAGTGGTAAAGATTCCAACTTATCAGACAATACATTTCGTAGAATACGTTCCGCTCATGACCGTTCTCTTTATCAGGATCTTAGTCTGGTGAGATTATGTACCATAAAAATAGAACTGTCATTTGTAACTAAAGTGAACGTTCTATAAAAGGTTATCAAGATGTCCGACCCGAAAAGAAGTCTGAAAACTGTATGTTTAAAGACCGAGATCCGTTATACTCAGGGATTATAGCATCCCTTCATAGCCTCGCTTGTTTTGAAGGTGTAATGATTTGTGTCAGAGGATGCCCTTCATGCAGGCGGCTGATTTATTAAGTGCACGACACGTGGCCTTTATTTCTTGGTTTCTTAATCGCCCATGAGTGCCCAAACGCTTTCAATTCCTTCACCATAATATTTTTTTGTAACCCATCCTCTATTCTCCCTTCATTTTTCTCTATTGCAAATATTAACACAAAAAACTCTCTGAAAAGTAACCAGCGGGCTTCCATATCTGCCGACTATCTTCCCTTTTCGCCTTCATTTTTTGGGTTTTAACCCCTCAGAGGTTTACCGTAGTGATAACTATTGAAGTATCGCTAAGGGCAGTATCGTCTTCACAACCCTATATCGTGGTCAAGGTACTGTATCAGCCAGGCACCTAAGCGCCATAACGCCCGCCCGTAAAGGAGATCAAGCATATGTTGGCTATAACGGTCGTTCGTAAGGAGACCCATTACAGTGATTATGATAACACTATCGCTATGTGTCTTGCTATGATGGAATGGTCGACTGGACCG
>NBIL01139569.1:0-11401 GCA_002752925.1 Viola pubescens var. scabriuscula
AGTACTACTGTAGCTATCACGAGGAGGAAAGGAAAGGCATTTGCCAGTTTTGTTTTGCAGCTTTGTACTAATTCAAATGACAGATTGGACTTATGCTCCACATAATCATTGCTTTCAGGCTTTGAGTTTAAGCAGCTGTCTTAAAAGTTGATTAAAGATTTAATTAATTTAATTTTAAGCCGTAAAGAAAAAAATAAATCAACAAAAGCTGCTGATTATGACTGCCTCTTGTGACACTTTTTAGTTCTTACAAAACACCTTGTTATAACTCAGTTTAACGAAACAAATTGCGTTAGAAAAAGTTCTTCCTTGAATGAACTGTGATGTATAAAAAATTGGTCTATTAACTTAAATTGTACCAAATTTTCTCTCTCGGACAGAAAGCATTCCCTCGTAATAATATAGGTGTGATTTATTAACGTTAGTAGTTTTTTTTTTACTCGTACGTTAGTTATTTTTTTGTGCGAAAAAATAATAAGAAAATGGCTAATACTACTATATTTCAAACTTTTCTTTAATATATTAAAAATTATAATTTTTAATGTAGCTTCACACGTGTCATCAGAAGTGAGAGTGTCCTTAAAATAACAAAATTCGAAGCGAATGTTTTGTCACGTGCCATTGGATTTGGAGAAGATACCGTGTAAGTAAGCAATCAATCATGATTAACAAGTACGTAATTACTTTGACAAAGCGATGATCAGTGGCTAAACAAATCACTTGAACTGTTGAACAAGAATAGAATCAATCACCACATGCGAAGGGAGTGGGACCAATCTCATGTACTTGCTGGACAAAAGGCACTATTTTTCTTCCTTTTCCTTTTTATATTTTTTATAACAAAATAAATAAACCTTCTAATTATGCGTTGCAAATATTCCCTCTAAGTTTTATTAGTTGTTTATTTTGATTAAATTTTTTTAGGTTAATTAGTTGTCGTATTTGTACTCTCTATAAGACTAGTTGCACTCCTTAATTATAGTAAGGTGATACTCATCCGATGAGTTTTACTTTCCTTTTATATTTCCAATATTTATCATCATTTCTCTTCTTTTTTACGTTTTCAATACTTTTTTTTTTTTATGAAATTACGTTTCCCGTATTTATCGTCCAATGAGATTTTATTTCAGTTATTTCTCAAAATCATTAAGGATTGGAGAAATTTATTGGATATTGTGTTCAACCGCTTACTATGATTATATTAGTATCTAAAAAAATAATTAAAACGACTACTAATAAAACTCGAACGGAGTATTAAATAATCACCTTCTTAGATCTCACAGTCGCACACATGTATGAAATAAAGCAGCTAATTAATCATATGATCACATGCTGTCTTCAATTCATCATTTGATCTCTTACGCAAAGGTCAAATTCTTCCATTCTACTCCTTCTTGTCCTGGAAAATAAAATAAAAATATTTATTTACTTCCATTATAATTATCAATTTTTTTTTGGAGATTCATATGGAACTATTTATTAACTTGAAAAAAAAAAGGGTTGAAACGTGACTCGCACTCACTTATAAGTTATAAATACGAACAACTTTACACTAATGATGTGTTGTTTTTTGGTTTTTATTTTTATACTCTCTCCGTGTTCAAATAAATGACGTTCTAATTATTTTTTTTGTCCGTAAAAAAATATTATTTTTATCATTTTTAATATATTAGGGAATCAAAATTAGTATTGATTGATTGTAATTAATAGAGCGATTGATAACCATTGGCCATAAATATATAAAAACCGTAATTAATCATTGCCTTCATTCTTATAAAAGTGGGTCGGAAGTCATTTTTCAGCCTACCGTCTTTTTTCGTCAAGCGGGTTGGGCCCGTTTTCAAACCCAGCCCAATCAAATATGTTCGTATTTTATATAACAGTCCTCCCATGAATATGATTGAAACAACTAGTGGTAGCCTATTCTTTCTTTTTTCCTGTTAATCACCTGTCCTTATTATAACTATCCAAACTGGATCTTTTTAATATCTAATAATAATAGGCTTAATCCAGTATAAAGTTTCCTACTTTTCTCTTGAAGAAATGGAAAATGATGTAACAAGCTTTTGCATTATATAGCAACGTGAAAGATATTTAATTATATTATATGATCGATCTCTGGCTAGTTACGCTGTTATGGGAATCAGCACAGAGTCCACTTGGACCAAAACCATGAATATTATACTGAATTGATAGTAAATTCATAGTGATACTCACAATTATTAAACAATAAGAAATAAAGATGATAAGTAGTTAGTACATATAATTATAAATACGAGCAATTTAATACTTTTATTCTTTTAAATAAAAAAAGTTAATAATATTAAAGATATATGTACCTAATTTATATTTTTTGTCTGTCTATTCGTCTAATAAATTATCAGTTTATTAAAAAAAATTATGAAAAAGAAAAAGAAAAAGAGAAAGTAATAGACAATATTAAGATGGTGAAAAGAATGGAGTGAGGTGGTGGGCTCGTGGGTGAAAGTTGATAAAGAAATGGGCATTGAATCAGATAAGAAGTTCGATTCACAGTCTATTCGTTCCATTTTATCTAACCTTTATTAATTGAAAAATAGATTGTATTTCGTGAGTGATTATTAAGTACTTTTATAATTCGTCTACTGTAAGTTATGAGTCGATACACGATATTAGTAATTTTTTAATGTGATTTATGCCCCAAAAAAGGTTAAAAAAAAAATATTGACTTGTTCTCACTTCTCATGCTAAAACAACAGCAGTTCATCAGTGTCAGTCTCTTTTAGGCCAATTAGGAAATATTTTTTAATTAAATAGACAGTAGCAGTGAGTAAATAAAACAATAGCCTAAAATAAAAATGAGAAAAAAAGTCAAAGGGAAGAATTATACGTTCAAAGCACAAGGACCAAGGAATTAGGAGCAGTATAATCACATGGGAGCCAAGCCTAATTCCCAGGACTGATGCAGCATTACTGCATTTGCCCACTCCCTCTTCCCCTCTTGCTTCTCGGTCTCCGGTTGACAATAGGACTACCATTTTTTCTTACTATTATAATAATTATTTTGTACTCCTATATCAAAGTATTTTTTAAGTTGCAGTATTTAAGTAAAGTTCTGGTTTCGAGTTTTGGTGTCAGCTCAAATTTAAAGTAATGAATACTTAATATAACGATCGGAAGTAGTATGGTCGTAATTGTTATGAAGCTTGAAAAGTAGTTACTCATGGGTTTAATTAGCAGACTAATTGGTGACAATTATTTGCAGCTTACGGGATATTTTTAGGCAAGACACAAAATTAAATATTCAGAACTTATAAGCATAAGATAACAAGTTAACAAGTTAACAAGCTTATCTATTTGGCGTAGGTAGAATAAAATAATCACACTTCTGGCACGGACAGGAATAATTTCCAAAGAGTAGCAGTAGTGTTTTAAAATGTTGGTATACGTAAGCATTATTGGAGGCTTTGTTCTTCTTTTTCTTTTTATTTTTTGGGGGGAATTTGTTGAGTAATTTGTTAATAACAAGAGAATGTTGTGGAGTGGTGTACCAGCACCGATTCTTGCCGAGAGATAAAAAAAACATGATGCATTTCCTTATCAAGTGATTTTAAGGATCCTAAAAAAGGAAAATATATATTACTAAAGAAGCCTCCAATTAGAATGATTTGGTTCTCAATTTTATCCAATTATTTTGGTTATATATTTGGTTCTAACTAAATATTTATTTATTTATGAAAATAAACCACACCAATACGTAACGTGGTTCAAATTGTAGCTAATGACACGCGTGGTTATAATTCAATTAGTTAATACATGAGCTGAATTGATATTATTATATCCATATAATAGCTAATTTGGGAGTACTTTTCACAAACAACCGACATGGCCCTTAAATTCGTGTGGTCTTTGGATTTAGGAGTCTACCTTCTCCGCATAAGACAAACGAATGGGTTTGGTACAGTTAACTAACTTAAAACTAGGACAACAATTATGGACCCTTCTCATAATTCATAAACTGTGCCACACTCAGTGAATACAAAGCTTATTTTATACCCTATTAAAAATTATAAATAATCTACTAAATGCTTTGGAAAAAGAATGTACTCCAAATCTAAAGTTTACAGCAATAAATGAGCACAGCTTAGATTGCCTATAAATTTCACAGCTAGCCTAAGATGCTACGGCAATACGTGGAAGTAAGGGGGCCTACTCTGTTTTGGAACTTGAAGCACAAAACACAAAAACTCAGTGGGTTGGAATTGATTTAATTAATTCCATAAACACCCTTCGAGGAACCAACCAAGCACACGCAAGAGCAGGGGTAGTTTTGTCATTGAACACGACGTTTCCTGTATTTATTATGACTGAGAAGTGAGATCTATCGAGTTTGCAGAATATCTTTTATTTTTCCTGAAATCATATTAAGAAGTACGACCCCACGTTCTGTTTCTGCGACACACCGGGCGGACTCGTAACTCTATAATACGACGTCTGCTCTCTCTCTCTCTCTCTCTACACGGAATTCAATTCTCTGTCTTTCTTCCTACTGTTCATTTTTTGTTTCTAATTTTCCCTTTTATTAATTTGTTTTATTTTTCTCAAAATAAGTAATGCTGTTTAATTTATTTTTTCAATAGCTCGAGTATCACAGGACGTAAAAGAGAATGGTTTTCTAAATATAGTTTGCTTCATCGCTCAAACTCAAAATGAAGATCTCGTAATCTTTCATTTATTAGAGATACAAATAAACGCAAAATTTAATCAACGCCTGAGCTTGAATGGAGTCTATAAAATGGTCAAATAATATAATTTTGTTAAAAAAAAACCATATATGAGTCTCCTAAATTTTTTCATAATAATATCAAAAATAATAATTTTTATTGATTCTAGTCATGTTTAAAAAAATATCGGTAAACTACAAACTCGGTAGTAAATAATGGATTAAATGTTATTTTTATTTTATATTTTTGGGTGGCTAAATATAAACTTTTGGGAGATGGTGCGCAACTCTAATTCATTAAGGCAAAAACTAAAATGGGAAAAAAAGAGTGGAAGAGTAAAAATGGCAGTGTGAGTGTTTTTTTAATTTTTTTACCAGACAAAGTGAGTATTGAATGATTTGAATCCGAAGGAGCTTGCAAGCCGAGCCGAGTGAGCCAAGCTAACAGTTGAAGGAAAGATTTAAAATAAATTAACCGTTTTATTAACCCTTTAAAGAGTGGAAAAAGCAGAAGGAAAAAAAGTCAAAACATGAGGAAAGAAAGGGAAAGGATGACGGAACCGAAGTAACGGCGAGAATTGGCAGTTAGCCTGCGCAAACAGAGTGTTTTTGTATGTATGTTGTGACTGCTTGGGTCCGGTTTTCCGGTTTTGTGAAAAGGCGGGAAGGAAGAGAGAGAAGGAGGAGGGGGGAATCTTTTTTTTTGAGCTGTACGGGGCGAGGTGGGGTTATGTTAGTGGGACCCACCCATACCAAAAAGAAAGCGCCACACACACACAGAGAGAGAGTAGTACACTTCACACATCACACCACCACGCCTCATTATTATTATCCCAGCGCCACTGTCTCTCCCCCAACTCATTTTAACCCGAAAGTACCATTCTCCAATTTTATTTTTTTTATTTTCAAAATAATGAGAACAGTTTTTTTTTTCCCCAAAGTAAAATAGAGGTAATTTTCGTATTTATATTAGCGTTTATGACACTAAATCTCTAATTACTCATTGGACATACAATTATTTAAAGAAGTGTTCGTAGGATAAAGCTATATATTATTTGTTTAGCCTAATTACAATTAGACCTAATCATCGATATACGATTTAATAACGCGTCCTGAATCGATCATCAATACTTTAAAAGTTTGAGACTCGTATTTTAAAATTAATCCGACATTCTTTCAATCAGGCTTTTTTTATAAGTTGAATATTGTTAGAACAAATAATAAATGCAAGTCCTTAATTATGTTTTAAAGGGAATAATATTGTTGTAGTATCTGATTAATCTTTGTTGATTCAACATGCCGACATGCATGCGAATTTCCATGTGTTTTTCTCGTGGGCAAATTATTTTGTGTTCTTACTTCTCTCCAATTGAAAGCGCAGCAGCAGCAGCAGCCACGAGCACTAGCAAGCACGCACTGGATTTCTGGGTAATGCTTTTATAAGTATAGAGAGATAGATAGATAGATAGCTTGATATTTTGAACAATTGATAGTATAATAGTATAATGTATCGTCAGCCGTCGTCACACCCAAAAGTGGCCTCTGCTACAGTGCTGAGTGCTACACTAGATATGGCTGCTTCTTTTACACAAGTCAAAAAGAGTGGGAAAGTAAAAGCGTTAATAAAATATGTAAATGGTGACACCAATTGGACACAATTCTTTTTGCAAGTTCCAATAATTATTAATAAAAGAAATGATGAAATGTCAAAAAAATTACAGTATGTTGTTGTAGTAATATTCATGCAACTACACTAGACATGAACAGAGTCAAACCATGTTTTTGTGTTGCTCACATGAGCTACTGTTTTTCCTACTGCTATCATCGCGACAAAATAATTCAAAGTCAAATTTCATGTCACCTTATAATTTCTCTGTATTATTAACTCGTATATAGTACGGTTTTTGAAACTTGTTCTTGTAAGAACTAAAAATAAAATCCATAGTATTCCAATTGGTCACATGCCCATTGCCCCAAAAAAAGAGTATAATTTACCTTATTGTTTTCTTTTTCTCGTTCCGAATATGAAAACGTACCCTTCTCATTCGATCATTATTCCATCCTAGAGGAAATATGAGTCTCTGAATATGTAATTCGCTCTCAAATCATTCTTAAAATGTTACGTAAAGCTTAAAGGAATTGAACAACATTTAGAACTTAACAATTTATTGCAACGTACAGTGATCGAACTTTGAAATTATGAGAGGGAACAAACATTAAAAGAATAGAAATCCGTCAATGTCTAGAGGATACTTCAATTAGAATCCTGACAATTTGACAAAGGTAAGCTAAGTAATATTGTATGGTAGCTAATTCCTGCCTAGCTCTTGGGCTCCACTCTACTTATTTTTGCTTTGGTAAAACATCGTTTTCATTTACTATGCACACTTTTTTTTTATTATTATTATTAAAAATAGGTACTAATTTAGTTCATTGGACCGTCAAAATTACAAGAAATTAATCATAGAATGTCATTAAAATTAAAATATAGTAACAATTACTACCAACTACTTACCTTACATTGTTCATGTGTCGATGTTATGTATTATGATGTACTCTGCTACCGAACATGTTGTATATTCTACACGGGACAGAATAAGTTTGTTTGTTTATAAATTGACGGATGGGTCCGTACCGTACAGCCCAAAACAACGTGCATTATTAGAGGTTGTGGATGGCCCATCACGTTAATAGGCTTTGGTATTTCTTTGCAGATTTGGTGGCGCCTCTTTGAATGCACTATAGTAACGATACCCATGACAATGAAACTTTCGAATTCTTTTTTTTTTTTTTAAAATTAAAGGGAAAGTTGTAAATATTTAATTACACGGGTTTTCTTTTTATGTACGAGGCGGTTATACGTAGACAGGTTTCGGTAAAGTTTCATTTACCGTTTCTGATTAGGTAAAAAAGTTTTTTTTAGTGAATCAACATGATATGATAATTCTTTTTTATAATAATTTTTGAGAGACTTTCGTGTGCTAATAATAATTAATATATTAGTATTAATTTTCTTAACAAATTGTGAGTAATGTATTTGATGTACTAACTTTATGGTCCCTCCTAAAATTAATTGCACGTGGCGAGCGGCAAGTGGCAGGACGTACAATCTAAAATTAGAAGATAGGAATTTCGGTTGGTTTCGCCAAGAGTAGTAGTACTCCTACTACGGATTTCGTCAATGGTTGGTTTCATTAGTGGATTATATTACTAGATTCTTTTAAACAGACCTATGGATTTTCCCCCTTTGGGCCGCCAACCCATGAAGGCGAATTTGGGCCCGCTAGGGTAAATCCAACTTAAGTGGGCTTACGTTTACACCCTACAGTAAAGGCCCATTCTATGAATTATACGTTAATTCGAGGTGAACGGTAAAATCCCATTTAAAGATGCAAGCATTTAAATCAGCTGCAAGAAATTCCAGTAATTTTTCATTCTAGTACATTTTTTTTTTGGAATGTCCTATAAAATTACAGTAAAAGCGGTTGATTGACCAAACTGTGTGCGCACCAATAAGATAATTCAGTGATATTTTCAGCAAAGAATCGAAACGAGACTAAAAGTTCAAACAATAGAATTAGGAGACAATTATGAGGCAGACATTACAATATTATTTTCTTTATCTTTAATCAAACATGAATATTTGAATAAAGTTTTTGCCATAAATTTATGTAATAAAAAAGTGAGAGTTAATTGGTAAATAACTCATTTGCTTACCAACAATTTTGTTAATTAGTACATTAATAAGGCATTAATTATCTTCTTTTCTTCATATGAAAAAAGGCTACAATTTCCCTTTTATTAATGTGTTTGCTAGACAGAAGTATAATATAATGCATATAGAGATGATCACTTGCGATCATTTCCTCTTCCACGAGCTGGGTAGGTAGGTAGGCTAGCTATATGATCATGTCATGGTGAGTATAAGCAAGCTGCAAAGGAGGTGGAAGGAAACTTTGTTGAACCTCGAGTGCCAACTCCTCCACACTCAGTTGACATTCAAGCCCTATCTGCATGCATCAAACTTCCATCTTTACTAATTTAATCAAATATTTGAGAGAGAATATAATCGTGTTGATGGTCATGATCAGATCGACTAGTATATATATATATATAAAGTTGGCATGCATGATAGGGTACCCCACACATGCCATCCAATTTGCCAAGTTGACTTTGCAATTAATTGTAGTATATGTGTGTGGGGCATATGATGCTTACATGAAACTACAGCCTCATGATCATGGTACTTGTAGTCCTTCTCATCAAATCCTATTTCCTCAAATGAAAATGACACAACACAAACCATATAATAGATATGCATACAAATATCAACTTTATATATATATGGACATCGATCAAAACATTTCATCACTCAGGTCGGACTAGCGATGAGAGGTTAGAAAATTTCTTACGTGGTCAGGTATTGAAATAAAACGATTATAATCATTAATATTTTATGGTAATGATCGAAGATTAAGTAAGATAAGTGTAATTAATATATATATGTATATATATATACCTTAATGACGAAAGAGTAGAGGACAGTGTCTTCCATGCTGCTAATATTAAGGTGGAGAATCTCAAAGGCAAGCTTTTCCAGCACAGTGATGATCTTCACAACTTGGCCTGGAATTCTCTTGCATACAACCCTTAGTATCACATTCGAGCCCGAGATTTTCGCCTCAACATCCGCCACGGCCGAGTTGCAGCATGCACCTAATTCCTTGAAATTCTCAATCATCCCAAATTCATGATCGGCAGCAGTGGTGCTACTACTGCTCAGTAGCTGGAGGCCGGGCGCTACCGGCCTGGAGCTAGGGCTAGGGGTAGGACTAGAGGTGATTGAAGTAGTAGTAGTGGTAGCAGCTGGACCGGGGCTTAGACTCTTCCTCCTCTTCCTTTGTTTCTTGGACTCCAAAGCTTGTAGAACTTGGTGCAACTCTTTTATAAACTCTACCACTCCTCCAATTATCGATGCTTGGTCCCCCTAAATTACATAATTTTTTTGATCACAATTCATCAATCACCATAAGATTAACAAGAAAATAAATGATCAATACAACTGTATTTATGCAGACGCATGTAATAACCTAATTAACGAACTTGAAACTTAATGGTATTTTCTTCCAACGATCAAGTCTTGAGTTTGCATCTTATATCGACAACAAAAAAGAAAACGAAACAAGAAAACGAAATCAATTAATACAATTGCATGTATATGTGAAGATTTTGATCATATTCATGAAATTATTACCATATAAGATTAACAAAAGAAAGAAGATTAACTAATACACTATATTTATGTAGATATATGATAAACTAACGAGCTTACAACTTAGTGATATATTTCCTGCAAAACTGAAATGATCATGTCTCTCCGTTCAAGTACTAACTTTGCATCTTATCGATCCATGAAAGAAATGAAAAGAAGAGATGATTAGAGATATAAGTTATGTAGTATACCCTTTTGATATAGAAACAAGGGGTTAAGGAACGCAAGACTTTGAGGTGATCATTCATTTGTCTTCTCCGGTTTCTTTCCACCGCTATGTGAGACATGTTTTGTTTTCTGTTTGTCGTCTAAGGTTATTGTTCTACCACTTTCTTTCCTTTCTTTTATGTCTAGGTTACAGGAATTGAAGGAAATTAAGGTTGGCTATTTATAACTCTAAGGTGGCAGGCAAGCAAGCAAGCAAGAAGCTAGGCTTATTCCAAGAGTACATATTAATTAATGTAAGAGTATATATTATATATTATATTATATAGTTTAGAGATGATAGATAATAAATGCAATGTGATATATTCTCGTGAGGGTGAAGGTTTGGGGTAACTCTCTCTAAAGAGAGTAAATAGATTATTACGTCTCACGTTTATGATCTTGGGTTCCATTACATGTCCGCGTGAGATAAAAATATTAAAACGGAGTGGTTGTTGTCCCTTTACTATTTTTGCTTCTTCTTGTGTCATTCCCCTCCTAGCTAGCTACTACCTAGCTTAGCTTAGCTTAGGTTAGTACACTCCACTCCCCTCATATATATTCTATTTATTTGTTTCAAACCGATCAATCATGACTAATTATACTCGTATTGAGTACTGATCTTACTAAAATGAGAGTATTTTTTCGCTAATAATTACTTTATACACAATTAATAAAGATGAGATCCAAGTGTCAGTAATTTAATTACGATCGGGTCAGTGTGTTAGGCAATTACCAAAACCGTAATGATGTTTGATAGGATTTTTCAGGGGATTTAATGATGTTTGATCCTACATGGTGGTCGATCGGAGGGACCACATGGCCCGATAGGCAGTTGTTGTGGTTTGACACTTGGCTCTAGCTAGCTAGTTGTGTACTCTAATTAGTTGATGCTACGTACCATAGACAATATTGATATCATTGCTTAATCAGTGTGCTATGTGCTTGAGCATGCTACTGCTCATCTATGCACTTGTATGTACAATCTATTCACTTTCTTAAATAGACAGACTGCTTTCTATGGCCATTACTCAAAAGTGCAATATGCAATTACTAAAAACGAATCAAATTCTGATTCAAATCTCACCGGTCTATAAAAATAATAATTTGTATTCCCATTTTGGTAGAGGCAAACAAAATGCTTCCATGGCATGTTCTGATCATAGATCGCCCATGACCAAATAAATACTCTCCATCAACTCTTTAATTACCAGTTTTTTTTT
>NBIL01139572.1:0-12142 GCA_002752925.1 Viola pubescens var. scabriuscula
CGGGTTGGGCGGGTTGACGGGTTGGGCGGGGCGGGTTTGAGCGGGTTGTCGGGTTGGGCGGGTTGTACAGCCCTACCGGGATCCAGAGACCCAGACCCAGATCTGGGTTTTTTGTCGGGAGTGGAATTAGTTTTTAGTCCCGTTTTCTGGTCGAGTCGGGTCTGGTCCCGACCCAATAGGGCTCGGGTCTCGACCGAGTGAGACCCGAACGCGGCCGGGTCTGACCCAACTAAATACAGACCCGGCTAACTACCACCACACACACACAACAGAAGCCAGTACAAAATTAACACCCTATTCTTTCTTTACACAACAACAACAACAATCAAATCTCTTCCTCTTTTTTCATTTCCTTTTATTTTCCAACAATCGCGCACACACATTACAAGAGATCGGAGAGAAGGGTTGTCGCAGGATCTGCTCTGGTTGGTTGGGAATGGTGACTAGAGATGTGTCTTGGTGCGGCAGATTGGAAACGAACAACAGTAATGACTAGCTAGGTCCCAGACCCGAAAAAAAATCCAGGTCAGGTCTGGTCCCGACCCGATGGGCTCGGGTTTACAGATATCGGATCCGAACCTGGACCCGTAGACCCAAATTGACACCCCTACTATATATCCGTTAAATGGGGGGGGGTCCTTATTCTTAATATCCAAAAAAAACCCGGCGCTCATAAGGAATTACAAGTGCAAAAATTATGATTTTAACAAAAGATGTCTAACAATAACATGTAAATATATTTTTTTCTTCATAAAAGTATTCATCTTGAACATTTTTTTTCTGGTTTAGAATATGGTATAAAATTTTAATTTATAGACATAAATAACAACAATTATATATTATAAATTATCTTTTGTATGTATTCATTTTAAGTTTTTTTAATATAGACTTAACTTTTGAATTAAAATTATATTATTAATTGTAATTATAGTAATATCCGCTCAACCTGTTTAAATAATATCTGACCCTACTCAAACCGATCTTACAAAATTGTGAGAGTTGGGATGTAAGGTTGGATATGATAAAGTTCAAAATGGACTAAATACATGTTGGATGTAGAATTTGACCCCAAAAAATGATGTGGACCAACCCACGAACACCCCCTACAAGAAGAGTTGGCTGATTAGTGTTCGCTCAGCTACATAGATGGATTAACCCTAGTTGTATTTTCAACTTGCTACTTTAAAACTCACTGGATTTACTAAAGCGTATATATTTCTAGATTTGAAGTAGGAAGTAGTTTATATTTCAAAATATTTTTAGATTTTAAGTTGGAAGTAGTTTATTTTTCAAAATGTGGAGCATACTCTTACAAAATTATCAGCTTATTAGAAAAGCATACTAATAAATCCTTTTTCTTTTTTAAATCACATATGAAAGTTCATTTTCATTAATTATTATTACAATATCAGAAATCGAACTCATAATTTATTGTCTAAAACAGACATACAGTAACCTGTTGAACTATAATCTCATCTATTAATAAATTCTTTAAATAACGACATTACCCCAATAATATTAAAACCCATATTTCAAAAGCCTATAAGCCCAAAAACAACCCAAAAAGCACAAGCCCATAAACCCACGCAAAAACCCTACTTCCCTTCCTCATCATGTAAAATAAATAGGCATTTTCCCCCTCCGCTCCCAGAGCCTTCCACGCCGCAGCCTCACCAGCTAACTTGGAACACTCTCATCACCAGCACTCGCTGCGTCGGACGCCATGAAGTTCAACCCCCGCGTCACCTCTTCCCGGAGGAAGAACCGCAAGGCTCATTTCACCGCCCCATCATCCGTCCGCCGGATTCTGATGAGCGCGCCTCTCTCCACCGATCTCCGCCAGAAGTACAACGTGAGGTCCATGCCGGTTCGCAAGGACGACGAGGTGCAGGTGGTGCGCGGGACCTACAAGGGTCGTGAGGGCAAAGTTGTGCAAGTGTACCGGCGCAAGTGGGTAATCCACATCGAGCGCATCACAAGGGAGAAGGTGAATGGGTCAACCGTCAATGTTGGAGTTAACCCGTCAAAGGTTGTGATTACTAAGCTGAGGTTGGATAAGGACAGGAAGAGCTTGCTGGATCGCAAGGCTAAAGGACGCGCTGCTGCTGATAAGGAGAAAGGGACTAAGTTCACTACCGAGGATATCATGCAGAGCATTGATTGATTTGAGTGAGTTTTGATCAAGTAATGTTGCTTATAGGATCTTATCTTTTACTTGTTGAGGAAGACGGAAATGGTGTTCCAATGTTTTGGCTGTTGATGTTATTGTTATGTCTTTTTGGATCTATGGATATTTTGAGTAGTTTTAATGTGATGTGGAATTTTATGGCCTTTTTAGTTTCTTGGAGTTTATGATGTTTGCTTGAATAGTTTCTTAGTGTTTGGTATGTTGTTTACAGTTTGGATTTGTGTAGTTAGGTCAAGTGTGATTTTTTCATTGTGCTCCCATTTCTAGGGTTTAAGCTACAGCGTCGAACCCATTTGTTACATTTCTGCTGTGGATAATTACTAAGGAGAGTGTATTGCTGAGTGATTGACGCTTGTGTGCATTTTCCTTTGGTTTTGTAAACTGCCCTCAACAACTGCTCGATCCTCAGATAGGCGGAGTTATGCAGTAAATGGTACATGATGATGGGTTGTCCTAACTTTTGCCATGGGATTGGTTTACACCTTTGTGCTGTCCCGAATGTTTAGTGTCCTGTCCAGTATTGATTCCTGCTTGCTTCTATTTCATGGACAGTCTAGATGCAACTTACTTGCCTTCTGTGCCTCAGTAGACTGGGTAGCCGCAAGTAAAATCTGTTTATTTGGGTTGGATGATTGCGGTTATGTGGAGAACTACATTTGCATCTTTGTGCATCTATATTTATAGTTGACAAGTTAAGGGAGGGTAGCAGTCAGTTTGCAATGTCGTCCTACGATTATTATCATATTATGAGGATATGACAATTTCATATAGGTATTGAAGGAAGACTGAATGGTTTGCCAGTCATTGGACAATCTTCTTTGTCTGTGTAGAGTATTGAATGATCCATGTTCGTGAGAAAATCTTGGTTTACTGCTTGACTTTTTTTCTCAGATTTGTTCGGTTTGATCTTAGAACTGCCAGTAGTGTCCCGTAACTTCAAAAAATTGAACAACCTTGACAACAAGCAATAGTCTGAGAGGACAGTTTTAACAGAAAACCTGGCCAAAATGATAACAGAGTTTTATGTTATTGGCGGCAATTGGCTTATGCTTATACTTTTATAAACTTGGTTCAAAAACATGGCAGCTAACGTTTATAACGATAGCTGATATTGACAAAACGACTACTCAATCAAATTTGGAAATTTCAACAATACTCTGATGTCTTGAGTGGATTCTGCAATTAGTCAATTACTAGTAAGAACTCATTCTGCAATCCCTATTGCACTCAGGTCGGCGAGGAAAAAACAGTGATAAAGATCCAAAATTAACAAGCTCATGCTGCACACAATTTCCAGGTTTCCATGCGCGACTTAGAATACGGAAAAATGGAAACCAAAGGACCAGTTTTCTGGAGAGCTACGTCAACTGTTTCAGAAACGAGCTTTTGCAAGAAAATGTTCATGGTCTGTCAATACTATTAAATAATATTATATGAGCATTTCGAAGCTGCCTCAGAAATATCCAAGGTATCATTAAAAGATCACATAAACACAACAAAACAGTGATTTTTTAGGATAAAAAAAAAACTAGTTGATGACTTGAACAAAATCTTCTGCAGTCAGAGTAATAATGTGATGAATTTACTCGGTCGTTTTCTCCACTTGGGCGCTTTCCTTTTTGTTGTCCGCATCGTTGCTGCTAGCCCGTAGATCAGGATAGTTTCTGTGGTTCAAAGAGTGCAACCACAAGCCCACCGATCCTTCCTTGTGTTCTGTTGATGCAATGTGAGAGTATATGTTCTTCATTTTGAATTCCTCTGCTTCTTCTTCATAATCTTTCATAGATACTTCTTCATGGCTGTCTTTCCATTTCTGGTTATATGACGAAAACAGGCATTCCTCCAAGTATAACCCAACCTCAGGAGCGGTAGGTACAGTAATGCGAACATCCCTATCAATTACAGTATTATAATGGTTAGAGATAAAGCATGATCAATCCAAGAACCTAATAATCGACAAGAAAAACAGAAGGAATTAGAAGCCTCACGTTCGCAGTGCAGTTTGTAGCAGCGGCTCAGGTGCACAATTCCTCATGATTGCCACAGCAAGCCCAATCATCTTACGAATTTGATGAAGCATGAAGCTCTGCCCCACAACCTCACACTTGACAAAGTCCATACCCTCCACATTAAGAACAGTATCAGCTTCAAAAGAAATAATGAAGCGCTTAGCAGAGGGATCTTCTGCCTTAATTCTTGTTGTAAAGTTATGGAAATTGTGGGTACCGACATAAGATTTCAGAATCCTATTGAACCTTTCCTTCTCTGCCTCCCCATAACAAAATTCACCCCCTTTCACCACTCTCTTCTTCCCAACTACTTCCTCTTCGACATTGCCATCAACTGCATTATCCATAGAAACCACAATCTCCTCCTGATCAACTCTCTCTTCAACTTTCACACCAGCACCATTATCCATGGAAACAACAATCTCCTCCCGGCCAACTTTCTCTTCAACTTTCACATCAGCACCATTATCCATAGAAACCACAATCTCCCCTCTAACTTCTGTTTTTCCATTAGCATCTTCACTGTTCGATGAAATGTCTGACTGAGCTACTTCAGATTTTGATTCAAAAGTGCGCTTCCCCACTGCCCCAGCTACCTTCCTCCCTCTCTCAGAACACTCCAAACACTTCACAAGCTCACCATCAGATCCTAAACTAGCAAGTACACTCTCCCTATCACGATGTGCAGATGGATCAAGAGCAAAGACAGGGATCAAATACACATACCTCCGCCGATCACAAAACTTCTTGGCATTAAACGAACCTGTAACCCGCTTGTACCCAAAAATCCGAATTTGAGGAGACAGATTCGAGTTCAACCGCTCAATGAACCCGGGTGGGTCCACATAAAACCGGCCGGAAACAACCTGGCCCACAGCGCTGACACCCTTATCCGTGCGGGCTGAGCGTGCCCAGTCGAAGCGCTGAGGGCATCCACGGTCCTGTTCGGGGATAGCATTGGAATGAAAGAGGGCTTCTTCGAGGTCCCCTTCGATGGTTTTGGCGCCTGGGTTCTTTTGCATACCTTGATAGCCCACGCCGCAGTATGCGAAGAATATGGCGATTTTCCGGCGCTTAAACTTCTGTTTCCTGGTGGTGGCCTCCCCGCCGGCGGTTGCAATTTCATCGTCGGAAGTTTCGGTGGTGGACATTTTGGGCTTTTTGGAGACGGGTTCTTGATGTGGTGGTGGCGACGATGTCGTTTTAGGATCTAAGGTTGCCTCCATCTTTGTTTTCGTTATATAGAAGAATAGAATGATTGAAAAAGATGAAGTTTCGTGTTCCTTGAGGTTGCTGTTAGTTATCCCCCAATAAAACCCTAGTTAAGCTAATAGTTACTGAAAGAAAATTGGTTAGTGTGGCAGAGATGACTCGAGGTAGAAACACATCTTAAACTGTCGTTTTGCAGTTTAGTGAAAACCGGCATGTGATTTTTCGTGCTCGTGGTTTACTAGGACGAGTCGACGACACGGAATCCCGCGCAATCTCTTGCCTTCTTCTTTTAGTTGGCTTGTGTTAAAGCGACACGTGTCCTCCCTCGATCACCACTTTCAAATCGTAGCCGTGCATTCTTTTGCTTAACCATCAAGCCGCGATTGCAAACACGATCAGTGTCAGAAATTTAAACGAACCGTCTAAAACTGACAAATCCCTTTTCTTATTCCTCTTGGCCACCGGAAAACCGAAAGCCGATTCCCTTTCTCAAAAGTCTCCACTTTCCGCCCTTTGCATCGGTGGCCAGCTGTTCTGTGACCCAATATTCGTTTCGCAACTCCTTCCGATTCTCCTCTTTAATATTCCTTCTTTCTATTTATTTATACGCCAATAGTTTTGTCCATTTTCCTCAGTCAATTCACCTACTTGAGCTAAAATGGGCTACCAGACCAGTAAAGTATGAGTCTTTCTTGCTTCTACTCTTCGTTGGGATTGTTTTGTATCAATAACTAGTTCTAATCCGCTTGTTTTTGTAAATGAATGCAGGGAATTGATGAAAGCAACCAACAGACTGATCCTGGTATGCTGTTTCTTCCTCTCTTTCTTTTGTTTTTTCCAATTTATTTCAACGAGAATTCTAGTTTGTTGTGGTTCTTGTGTGTGATTCCTTTTGGAGTTTTGGAAAATTGGTATAGGAAAACTAGATTACACTAGGTTGGATAAAAAGTGCTGAAGTTGAAGATGAGGTCTTAACAGGTTGAATGTCTTTAGGTTTTGGTCACTGTGTTTTATTAGTTAGTTTGTGTTGTTTCAATCTTTGAATGAGAAATGTAATAGTAGCTGTTGATTTAAGAGATTAATCGATCCATACTGTTCCTGTTCGTCCTTTAAAAAGAGAGTAAAAATTATTCCAATTTCCCTGTTAGGATATGTTTACAATAGAATTTTGTTATTGTAAAGTCAGTTATAGATCTTTTTGCTGCTTCCTGATTCGTGACCCTGCTCTCCACCTGCAGTGATACACAATGGAAGAGAAATTGTTTTGCAGGTAATTTGAATATGAATGTTTTAGTGGTTATTTTAAAGCATGGAGACTTTATTTGTTCCCTTGAGATGCAATATTCTCACTAATTTTATGTGACATTCATAGTTTACCTGAAACTTGATTAGCTTACAAATCCAAACTACAGTTTTTACTGGATTTGAATTTTCACTGCTAAAACTTGTGAAAGTGTGAAGAATATGACTACCATTAACCTGAACAAAATTTACTCAAACAGGCCTTCAACTAGGGGTCTCATAAACATGACTGGTGGAGAATTGTAGAAAAAAACCCAATATTCCTTGCAATTCCCGTCTATAATATTCCTTCTTTCTAGTATTTATTTATATCCCAAACTTATCTCCATTTTCCTCAAATCATCGTCTTACTTGAGCTGAAATGGGCTACCAGATCAGTAAAGTATGAGTCTTGCTCAGTTCTACTCTTTATCCACAATGTATGGATTACAACTAGCTTTAATCCTTTTGTTTTTATCAATGGATGCAGGGTTTTGATGACAGTAATGAACAGACTGATTCTGGTATGTTGTTTCTTCCTTCTTTTTTTCTTTTCAATTTATTTCAATGTTAGCTCTAGCTTGGCATGGTTCTTGTAAGTGATTTTTTATGGAGCTCTGGAAAAAATTGGTGATCAAGGCTAGGTTGGATAAAAAGTACTGAAGTTGACGATGGGGTCTTAAAATATTTGCTAGGTTGAATATAGTTTAGGTTTGATCATTGTGTTTTACTAGTTGGATTTATGTTGTTTCAATTTTTGCATGAGAAATGTTATAGTAGTTGTTGAATTAAGAGATTAACCGATCGATGCTGTTCGTCCTTTAAAAAGGTAAAAAAAAAATGATTCCAGTTCCCAGTTGAGATATGTTTACGATAGAATTTTGTTGTTGTGAAGTCAGGAATATATTTTTTGTTGCTTCCATTGTTTGCTGTCTGATTCGTGACCCTTCTATTCAGCTGCAGTAATACGCAATGGAAAAGAAATTCTTTTGCAGGTTAGTTTATGAATGTTTCACAGGTTAATTATAAGTATGAAGAAATTATTTGTTTCCTTGAAATGCTATATTTATCACCAATTCTATGTGACATTAATAGTTTACATGAAACTGGATTAGTTTACAAATCCAAAACACTGTTTTTACTAGATCTGTAATTTCACTTCTAAAAGTTGTGAAAGTGTGAAGAATATGAATACCATTAATCTGAACAAAAATTTACTCAAACAGGCGTTCAATTGGGAGTCTCATAAGCATGACTGGTGGAGAAATTTAGAAAAGAAAGTTCCTGATATTGCGAAATCTGGATTTACTTCTGCCTGGTTACCGCCACCCATTCATTCCTTCTCACCTGAAGGTTAGACTTGAAGACTCTTTGATTTTGAGGTTGACCTTTAAATTTGTATGAACAACTGCGTGTAATGCAATTTTTTATGCTTTTCTTTTCTCCTCCTCTGTTGTTACAGGGTACCTTCCGCAAAATCTCTATTCACTCAACTCTTCATATGGTTCTGAACACCTGTTGAAAGCTTTACTTCAAAAATTGAAGCAGTATAATGTCAGAGCAATGGCTGACATTGTTATCAATCACCGCATTGGAACTACCCAAGGGCATGGCGGAATGTACAACCGCTACGATGGAATTCCATTGGCATGGAGTGAATATG
Organism: Viola pubescens var. scabriuscula; assembly: GCA_002752925.1. Taxonomy (NCBI): domain Eukaryota; kingdom Viridiplantae; phylum Streptophyta; class Magnoliopsida; order Malpighiales; family Violaceae; genus Viola; species Viola pubescens. Next base: position 8,354 of record NBIL01139572.1, read on the forward strand.
CTGTCACATCTTGTACTGGTGGATTGGTAACTATATCCTTGAAACTAAACTTTTCTAGTTGACTGTGATGCCTTGCACACTAACCACCCTTACACTTAGCCATTACTTGTATGAATGCATAACATTTGAATTGGTACATGTATGCATGATTAATGGGGTCTAATGAGCCAAGTAAACTCTACTGTAAATCTACATGATGATGCAAACTCTGCTGCTAGACTGTGACCTGTTATTATGATAATGTGAATACGAATGCTGGACACTTTAACCTGTTAATATGATATTCTAGGGTAATCGGAGCACAGGAGACAACTTCTCAGGGGTTCCAAATATTGACCATTCCCAGCATTTTGTTCGGAAAGACATTACAACTTGGTTGCAGTGGCTACGTAAAAATGTTGGCTTTCAAGATTTTCGTTTTGATTTTGCAAGAGGGTAAATGCTTCTTTGGCCCTTCTGAAGTAGTGTTTTATCTTTCTAGGTTTCATTTTGTAATTTATTCTAATGTTTGTCTCGACAATGCTGCAAATTAGTTACTCACCAAAATATGTCAAAGAATACATCGAAGGGGCAAAGCCAGTATTTTCAGTTGGGGAGTATTGGGATTCCTGCAATTACAGTGGCTCTGTTTTGGACTATAACCAAGGTATTACTTTCCTTATGTATTTATTTTATCATGCATCAATTGTGTACCTATAAGGCACCATATAGAAGAACTGTCTTGCGCATATTTCCTGTCTTCTTGTATGCTTCTCCTTTTAGAGGAAACTTTTGTGAATTTTGCCAAGCTCGTGATCAGAATGGATGTTCTTGTACCATAATATTCGTGGGTCAGTTCTGTTAGGTAGAGGAGCTTATTGACCAAAAATAGGGAATGTAGAAGATGTTTTATTAGTTGGATCCTTGCATATGTTCATGTCAGCTGCTTGATGTTCTCATTAGAAATTTCTTATCATGGAAAGAGATTTTCCTCCACTCTGTATTGGAATTTTCCCCATTTCTGATTACTAAATATTTTTATACAATTTAAGCTTGGTCTGCAGTATGCTTATGTTGATATTTTTGCTCCTCCTGTGATTTACTCCTCCAGACAGTCATAGACAGCGGATTATAAATTGGATTGATGCTACAGGCCAGCTCTCCGCTGCGTTTGATTTCACAACAAAAGGAATTCTTCAGGTACTAACAGAGACATTTTTTACATAGATGCAATGTCTACAAAGACTTTCTATTGGTGATATTTTCTTTACTTTACTTTACTTTACTTCTTTGGATGATGTTATTGTCTGTCCAATTCTGTAATCCTAGGAGTTAGGCTAGGATGGACTTTGTAACTGTAGATGCGGCGTTTTTTCAATAGCAGAAAATAAGGCTTGATTATATATGTAATGTGGACTTCTGTGGCATAGGAAGTGATGGTTTTACATGGTGGGATCAATATTTCTGGTAGCACTGATGGTGAAATAATATGCAGGAAGCTGTCAAGGGGCAACTTTGGCGCCTACGTGACGCTCAAGGAAAGCCACCTGGTGTAATGGGATGCTGGCCTTCTAGGGCTGTCACATTCATTGATAACCATGACACAGGCTCGACACAGGTACCTAGTCCATTCTTGTTTTTCATGCAGCAGTAGCCAGGTGTATTTTATGAAATTGTGCAGCATCTTTGATAATGAAAATGAAATCTTCTGCTATTTTCTGTTGTGCTTATTATCACTCTACTCTTGCAGGCTCATTGGTCTTTCCCGTCAAATCATATTATGGAGGTATGTGTAGTTACTTGTCTCATAGCCATAATTGATTTTACAATACCTGGCTGTTTATTTGCTCGAGTGCTTTCTTGTTATTTTGTGGACTCAATTTATGTTCCACTTTCTGCTGTCACTACTCTCTCGTCTTGATGGTATTTTCTGCATTACACAAAAAGTCAGCAGCTGAAGTGATGACACTATGAAATTCAATGGGAGGTGTACTGTCCTGTAAACAACTTACTATAATGTACTGTTTTAACTTTAGATCATAAAAACTTTGCTCCATGTTTGCTTCCTTTTTCTTTGTTCAGGGGAGGCTAAGGTTTCTTAGGGAAGTTTCCATGTTCAAAATCCTGATAAGGACCATAGTCTAACAGACACCATTTTGCATTAACTTCTGTGTTGATAATGAGTCTATCCTTGCTCTCAATGCTTCATTAAGTATTTCATTTTTCGTCTGACTTTCCTCAGTATCAACTGCAGCTTATACCCTGTCCAATTTCATTCGCATTTGTCTCTATTAAGTTGAGAATCATTTGTATTTGATCATTTCCAACAGGGTTATGCCTACATACTTACACATCCGGGGATACCGACAGTTTTCTATGACCACTTTTATGACTGGGGTACCGCTATTCATGACCAAATTGTGAAACTGGTATGCTACATCTCGGTTTCTATCTATTGTATCTAATTCCTTCTTGAGGAAATTTTACTCTATAAAGCTTCTTCAAACCTGCAGATTGATATTCGTAAACGTCAAGGTATCCACAGCCGTTCGTCTATCTGGATTCTCGAGGCTCAGCCGAAGCTTTACTCTGCACTGATTGGGGAGAATGTGTGTATGAAGATAGGGGATGGTTCCTGGTGTCCAGCTGGTAGAGAATGGAGTCTCGCAGCATGTGGCGAAAGATACGCTGTCTGGCAAAAATGATTGCCTTATTTTTTGTTGCTGGGGGAATCTTGTTTTGCTAGTTTTGATTTCTGGATAGGGATAGCTGCAGGAACATACGGTTCTTCTGCAGTTGCTGATATAATAGAGGAATAATAATACAATATGCTTTCCACCTGTAATTTCTGCATTGGAAATTGTTGGGAATAATTGTTGTCCTTGTAGTTGATACAAGTTAAAATTACTTTCAGAGAGAATCTTGAAGTAAATTCTGTCCATTGCGAGGAAAAGAAAAATGCTGTCCTGTATTTTTTTCCCTTATGCAGTATATACCTGGACGTCGCTAGGACATTACTATGTTTGCCACCATCTGCCACCATTATAATCTTACAATATTGCGTCAATATGTAATGCTTTCCATCTTATGTAATTATATATTTAACGCAACAAAATCTAAAGGTATAATATTAATATCCAATAGAAGTGTTGTATGAGATGTGATAAATCAATATATCTGAAGATATGAAATCTACGTACCATAAAAGTACAGAAAGAGCATCAGAAACACGTAGAATTATAATGTTTTTTTATAATGAGTTATTACAATGACGGGGCATAAACCCTACTCTTCTAGATACGTGTCGTCACGTGGTTTCTCTAACAAATTGTTAATTTTGGTTGCATTTGATTTTGGTGGAAGAAAGAAAGTGGTCACATGACAAGAAGTAAGAAGAAGAGGGTGAAGAGCTGGAAAAGGATGCAATTCCACCAATCACCATCATAAATAACCATTTTCGTCATCGCCTTCATCATTTGTGTTTTGAAACTCTACAAAAAAGAAGAAAATAACACATCTTAGAATCATCCCATTCCCATATCTCCTAAATCTATTGAGTACTGTATAACATTTTTATTTCATTTATTATTTTAAAAATATCATTTCGTTGTGTGAGTGACAATAATAAAAACTCCCTCCGTTTTTTAATAAATGTTATTTTCCTATGGATTTTTACTGTTTATAATATTTGTCATTTTATCTTTTCTGAAGCATATATTTTGTACAAATGACAATTTTTTTTTATGCATCAACCCAATTTGATGATGGTGTGGTAATTTGAATGGAAATTAGGAGTAAAAATGAAACAAT
>NBIL01139582.1:0-13016 GCA_002752925.1 Viola pubescens var. scabriuscula
CTTTATCTCTCTCTCTCTCTCTCTCTCTCTCTCTCTTACACACACACTCGTGCACATTTTCTTCTTGGGTGCAAGTTAGCTGTAATTGATTTGTGAGGTTCCTTTAGTTAAGTTGACTGATCCTTAATGTCTCCTGTGATGTGTATCATCCTCATCTTTGGTACCAGGTGATGTTGACAGATTTTGGCCTGGCAAAGCGATTTGATGAAAGCACAAGATCAAACTCTATGTGTGGAACTTTAGAATACATGGCACCTGAAATAGTTCTCGGGAAAGGTCATGATAAGGCTGCAGACTGGTGGAGCGTGGGAATCCTACTCTATGAAATGCTCACTGGTGAGGTTAGTACTCATCAGGGCTCCCAAAATTCTTTATTTACTTCCATTGACTAACATAAAGAGTCGTGTCAGAAAGCTATTCTTGCAGATCTTTTAAACTTTGTTCTGTTTGTTGTTTTCACAGCCGCCTTATACTGGGAACCGGCAGAAAATTCAGCAGAAGATTATAAAGGATAAGATTAAGCTGCCAGCATTTTTATCAAGCGAAGCACATTCACTCTTGAAGGGGGTACATTCTCATTCTCCTTTAGGGCCACTTTGATGTACTATTAATTGTTGTCTTTTGTTCTGTTGATATGGTGGTAATAAATTATAAAAGAGGCTTGCCCTTTCCTGCTATTCTTATCTTTCATGGTGATGATTGATGATTGCCAAATGAATTGTGTTTATATAAGGTGTGGCATTGCGAGATCATGTCATGATCATGATATTAAGTGTTACCTTAATACTTTGGAGAATTAACATTTAATCCTTTTCAGCTGCTGCAAAAGGAAGTAACTAAGCGGCTTGGTAGCGGGGCTGGTGGCAGTGAGGAGATAAAATGCCACAAGTGGTTCAAGTCAATCAATTGGAAGAAATTGGATGCTCGGGCTATTAGGCCAAGCTTTCTCCCAGAAGTTGCAGGTATGCATTGTGTTGCTAACTTTGATGATTGCTGGACCAATATGCCACTTCTGGATTCTCCAGCAGCTAGCCCAAAATGTAATGACAACCCTTTCAAGGGATTTACGTATGTGAAGCCTGCCGCTTCTTTTCTTCAGAGGAATGCATGAGGTTCATTGCGGCTCTGGATGTTCCCAACAGAAAGCTTATTGGCAGTAGTTTTTTATTTATTCTCTAGGTATGAAAGGTTGAATTAGCAGAACTTAGGGTCACCTCTGTTCTGTATAACTGTAAGACTTATCTCTTTGCTACCAAAATGTTGTATTATGCTATTATATCATGATTTAAACGGAGCGACGATATGATTTGAGATGTATCACACATGTGGAGACGTTGGTGAATTTCTTTTTCTTTTTATTGTTACTTTGAAACTTTTTTATTTCTGAAACAGATGGGTGATTGGTGTGGGAAGAAATACAAAAGAGTACAAGAATGGCCTAGATACTTTTCCTGTCGTACTGCAACAACAATTTTCTCCTTTTCAATTTGTTTTTATTTGTTTGTCGATGATTAGAAAGAAAACGACTTCCGATTCTTTATTTCATGCCATGAAGGACAAGGAATTGGATCACGATAATCAAGCCATTTCAGTTTCTGGAGCTCCCTTCATTAGATGGAGACCACTTGCGTCTGTGGCACCGGTATTAACGCCGATATCTTTGTCCTCTCCTGAGAGTTCCTCCAGGGACTTGCCATTTGTTTCTGGCACCAAGAAAGTGAAGAAGACACCAAGCAAATTTACAGCCGCAAGTCCTAAAATCGCTTTCTTGATTCCACCAGAGTCTCCTTCCTGCGTGTACTTTTGAACAACGAATGCGCCTAATACAGCCCCTGCTTTTCCAGATGCTGCAGAGATACCATGGCATGTTGCCCGGAATCTTGCTGGGAAAAGCTCCGCGGGCACGATGAAAGTGGTGCTGTTGGGCCCAAAGTTTGCGAAGAAGAAGGCGAGACCATAAAGGAGAACAAACAATACAGGGTGACCCCCACAAAATTCTTTCACAGCATCTGGTTTGCAAAATTCTTTTTCTCCTCTAAGATTTGCATACTTAAAACCAAGAATTGCCATGAAGATTGTCATCATGACGAAGCCACCAAGTTGGATTACGAACCTTCCGATCCTGTCAATGAGGAACACAGTAAACCAGTATCCAGGAACCACTGCAATGACCGCGAGGTAGGACATTGCTTTAGAGAATGCAAACATTTCCTCCAGCGCGTTCAATTTTGATGCCTTATGCATTAGTCCAGCGGAGGGGTAAATATCATTCTGGGTTAGATTGAGAGAATAGAAGGCAATATCCAACAAGAACCAGCAGGTTGCAGTACCGATGAGCTGAAGCCCGTGCTTACGAGCAAACTCTGCAGAGATGAGTCCATATGGAGCGCTGGGCTCATGATCAATAGGAACCTTGGAACTCACTTCTTCTTGTTTTATGACGAAATCGTTTTTGAGGACTTTGGCCATATCAGCAGCAGCTTTCTCACGGTTTCCTGCAACTAAGGCCGTGTACCTAGCTGTTTCTGGCATTTGCATTCGCCAATAGAAGGTTAAAGCTGCAGGGACTGCCCCGAACATGAGGACGATCCGCCAAACCCAATCTGCTTCCGGTTGAGTTGATAGAAACTTGTTTTCTTCATATGAAGGTGCAGGGAAGGCGTCCAAGAAAATCTTGGAAAACATTGTGGAAATGGCTCCTGCAAACAAGATTCCCATTCCTTGCATTGCAAAGACAGCAGCAACGAAAGCTCCTCGCGTCTTTGTGCTGGAATATTCAGACATGATAACAGCTGAGAGTGGATAGTCTCCTCCAATGCCGAAACCAAGCCAGAAGCGAAAGAAGCAGAGGGTACCGATCACACTATTGGCCGAGGAGCTAAAGGAAAGGCCTGAAGCCAAGGCACACCCCACCATGGTAACTAGGGTGATCCCATACACTTTTTTCCTGCCTAGCTTGTCACCAAGCCAGCCAAAGAATAGTTGTCCCGCAAGAGTACCGAATAAGGCAACTCCAGTGACTGCACTTTTTATATCTTTAGGGAGCTTTCCAGGTTTATTGATGGATGGGTCGAAGTAGTACAGGCGGCCTAAAAGATTGGTAACGGCGGTAATGCAGAAGAGATCATAAGCATCCGTGAAGAATCCCATGCCGGCAATAACAATGGTCTTGAAATGGTAGATTTGGGTCTTGGCATTGTCAAGAGCTGAGAAAACTTGTTGAGTTCCGTCGTCTTCCATGCCTGGCTGATCAATCTTTCTGTCAAGATGATTAAGTGTGGAGGAGTTCTGGTGGTGAGATGGGAGATTGATTATATAATATAGGGTAGGAGGAGGTTAAACATCTTAAGCAGGCAGGTTCTTCTTTTCTTTTCTTTTCTCTCTCATTTTTAACTTTATCACAAGAAATTCTCTTTGGAGGGAACGCCTTGTTCGTAACGTGGCTAGTTCTATGACAACGAACAGATATAGAGACAAGAAAGGGATTTCATTTTCCTTCACTTCTATTGCTTATTTCCCCAAAGAACAGCTGTTAACCTGTTGCTCAGTTTTGTTTTTTGTTGTGTATATTCCTGGTATCTTCAGAGCTGTTCTTAATGTCCTAGGTGGTAGCCGTTCAAGATCTTAACATCAGCTGCGTGCATTGTACATTACAAAATTAGTCATATTTTGCATACACAAGTTTTGTCCACATCTGTCTTTTCCCTCGGTTTGTAATTGCCAACTTGATTGATATTTGTCCTTCTCTTGTCAACGAACTATTTTCTCTATGTTTTCATTGAACTATCGGCATCTTTCCATGTTCGCTTTGAGGATTTGGCATCTGGACACAACTAATGATGTTTCTTTCTGATAATTCTAAGACAGAAAATCGAATTTCCTAAAGGAATAATCAGGAAGCGGAAATGGTGCAGATGGGCTTCCATTTTGCAGTTCAGGTTTCGAGTAATATTGCTCATCAGGTCTGCAGTTCAGGTTTCGAGTAAATGTGGGTTCCATTTTGTTAGGCTGCCTGTACTGCTCTTATTATCCTCTGTACTAATACCAATACCTATATGCTTGATACCTTTAAATGGTTCTTGCTTGTCCAGTTAATTCTATCCCTACATTCTGTTTCAGCCCTTTCGTAGCTCCTACAAGAGTTGTCCATTATTCTAATAAATGAAGTCGTACAAATCGTTTCTTCCATTGAGACTCGGCATGTTTAGTTGAACTATTATTACGTTTTTCACAAACAAGTCTAATCATATTTGTAATTTTCTTGCATTTTTGTTTGTTTGTACCATTTGTTTTTGTCCATGATGGGTGCATTAAGGCCAATATTTTGTTGTTATTCGGTCTTGTTTACATTTGTTTCAAGCTGTTGTCATTGAGAGTCAGGTGGAATCAAGCAGGGGAATGCATTTTCTTATATTTCCTAGGTTAAGTCTTACTTTGAATTAAGAGTTTACAAGTAGGTGCGCATTTAAGAATGCAGTCGGATCCTCTTTGTCTGCAGAAAAGTATTCTTAATCAAACCAATGTTTTTCATCTGATATGCTTGATCATGTGAAAATCAAACTGATATTCTAACTTTTTTGTCATAGGTCAGTTTAGGATTTCTTACTTTCTTTATCCAAAATGGTTTTCCATTCCAAGTAACATTCAGCCCAGGTATATATTAGTTCTGCATACACTAAAATGGCTAAAATCAAAGAAAAAACTTATAGTACTTGTTGCGGAACGAAGTTAATGATTTGGCAATTGCCAGGCTTAGCTGAAACTGGAATGCTAGGTTTATAAAACCAAATTGGAACTTTTCCAGGAAAATACTGCAAAAGATTGAATAATGCAGGTAATGCAGCTGTATTTTCAGTTCTTAGCCTGCCGTCTTAGGTTGCAAAATCACTTTGGTGCTTTTTCCTCTTCCTGAAATTTGTCAATCAAGTCAGCGAAGGTTTACTCAAAGTTTCAACTTTTTATCTGCTATAACAACTTTCTTCAAAAATTGAGACCACGCGCGTCATCTAGTTACATACATTCCTTTTTACTGGCGTTGCAAAGGGAAATTTCTTTTTATTTTCTCTATGGGACGAAAGAAACTAGTTTCTTTTATTTGGTTTTCATGCACATAGTTATTGTCTGTGTTCCTGTAGGAAAGGAGGAATTAATACCTAAGAACTAAGCCATTTCGCGTTCTGCATCGTCGCTACTATGGCGATAGAAACTGTCTACATGTGCAACACGGGCAAGGTCCTTGTCCTCTCCAGAGAGTTCCTCTAATGACTTGCCTTTTGTCTCTGGCACCATGAAAGTGCAGAGAAAGCCTAGAAAATTTACCGCTGCAAGTCCCAGAATCGCCTTCTTGATTCCACCTGACTCTCCTTCCTGAGTGTACGTTTGAACAACAAATGCACCTAGTATAGCCCCAGCTTTTCCAGCTGCTGCAGAGATCCCGTGGCATGTTGACCGATATCTTGCTGGGTAAAGCTCCGCAGGAACAATGAAAGTTGTGCTGTTGGGTCCAAAGTTGGCAAAGAAGAAGGTGAGACCGTAAAGGAGAATAAACAATGCAGGGTGGCCTCCACAATAATCTGTTTCAGAATCCAGTTTGCATTTATATTTTTCTCCTCTAAGATTTCCATATTGGAAACCAAGAATCGCCATCAGAATGGTCATCATGAGGAAGCCATTAAGCTGGATTATGGACCTTCCGATCCTGTCAATGAGGAACACAGTAAACCAGTATCCTGGAATAATTGCCAGGACCGCAACTAAGGACATTGCTTTTGAGAGTTGGAACATCTCCTGCAGCGCGTTCAGTCTTGATGCCTTGTGTAATAGTCCTGCAGACGGATAAATATCAGTCTGAGCTAAATTGAGAGTATAGAAGGCAATGTCCAACAAGAACCAGGTGCTTGCAGTTCCAAGAAGATGAATTCCGTGTCTGCTTAGGAACTCTGCAGACCACATGGAATAAGTCGAGCTGCGATTAAGATTAGGATTAGGGTTATGATTAGGATTATACTTGGAATCTCCAGCACTGAATTCTTTCTCAAGAACTTTGGCCATATCAGAAGCAGCTTTCTTGTGGTCTCCCTCTACTAAAGCAGTGTACCTAGCTGTTTCCGGCATTTTCATTCGCCAATAGAAGGTTACAGCAGCGGGGATTGCACCGAACATGAGCACAATCCGCCAAACCAAATCTGCTTCTGGTTGAGTGGATAACACTTTGTTTACTTGATATGAAGGTGCTGGATAAGCTTCAATGAATACCTTGGAAACCATTGTGGATATGGCTCCTGCAAACAAGATCCCTACTCCTTGCATTGCAAAAACTGCAGCAATAAATGCTCCTCGGGTTTTTTGGTTGGCATACTCAGACATGATAACAGCTGAGAGTGGATAGTCTCCTCCAATGCCAAATCCGAGCCAGAAGCGGAAGAAGCAAAGGGTCGCCACCACACTTGAGGATGTGGAGCCAAAGGAAAGACCAGAACCTAAGGCACAACCCACCATGGTAATTAGGGTGATCCCATAAACTTTTTTCCTACCGAGTTTATCCCCGAGCCACCCGAAGAATAGCTGTCCAGATAGAGTTCCGAACAAAGCAACTCCAGTGATTGCATTTTTAACATCCTTGGGGAGCTTTCCAGGTTTAGGGCTTGACGGATCGAAGTAGTACAGGCGGCCTAGAATGCTGGTGACTGCAGTGATGCAGAAGAGATCATAAGCATCAGTGAAGAATCCCATGCCAGCTATAACAATGGCCTTGAAATGGTAGAGTTGGGTCTTGGCAGTGTCAAGAGCCTTAAAGACGGCTAGGCTGTCCGCCATGCTTGATGTGTAAAAAAAATCTTTCAAGGTCAAAAGGCTAGTTTTGAAAGGGAGAGGATGTGTTGCTTTTTGATGCAACAGGGTTAAAACACTATATATGATAAGTAGTTGACGAGCTAGTATCTTCCTAGAAAATGGAAGATATATGTTCCCTTATGCAAGAAATTCCCATAGTTCCTACCGCTGCGCTCAACAAAACGTTACTATCAAGAAGTGAAGCAGTATCAGGAAAGCACAAAACCAAATTATACTTTCCTTTGCACGGTTGTTTTAGTCAAAAGATTGTTCATATTCCCCTTCTTGGACACTTTTACTTTGCGCTTCTATTTAATTCATCATTCACCTTAACATTTGTCTGCATGCATACAACTTTAGTTTCCTTCCCTTCCCTCTTGTTTTTTACGATTTGCCAACTTCCATTGATGTTTGTCTGTTTTCTGTCTGGGGTCTCCTATGTAGTCATTTTGGATATTCTTATAGCACATATTGATATGCTGAATTCATCGGAGGAGCAAAATTTTCTGATGAGATGGAGAAAACAATGAGTGGATTTATGATGATTTTTCTTTCGTTTTGGAGTTCGTTCGTTGCTTCCATGTCCTTCTCTATGGCTCCAAAGCAGGTATCTTTCCTCTCTCTGTCAGCATGCGTGCTCGGCTCTTGTGTTCACATTTGTGTCTCTGGCAGCTCATTCTGATAATCCAACAATGCTAGTTATGGTCACCTTAACAGGTAGGTCTTCCAATAAAAGCTAGCTGAAAAGAGAAACAATCCTTTTGCAGAAACAGAAACTCATTTCCTGCTTCATTATCCAAAGTTGTAAAAGAAAATTTGACCAAGATTCATCCCATTTGGGCAATTGGAGCAAAGATTGAAGCACATTTCCTGGCTGTACAATTTTGTTACAGCTTCTTCTGTTCATCTGAAAGAAACCCAGGTTTTACATTTCTTGCTAAATCAGAATTTAAGATTTCTAGAATCATTATACTTCTATGTGTACACTAGGTTTGATGATCAAAGCTAATCACAAAACTGTTCAATTAATTCTCTTCTTTTTTCCTTCTTCTCCAGGAAAAAAAAAACAAGAACTAGATGCTAGCAGGCAGGACATGGGAATTAGGACAATACAAGTCTCAGGATGCAAACTTAAGAATGTCAGAAGTCTTCTTTAGAAGCTCGCTTTTGTCGCCTCCAACAAGTTTGTCCAATTGTCTGCCATCTTTAAGGAAGAAGAATGTCGGAGTTGCCTTAATTTCCCATGAAGAGCTTAACTCCTGCACCCAACCACAAAACACTTTTTTCCTGATGTTTGACTGCACCAAAAAGGGGAAAAAAGATTGAAGATTTTATTACTTACTGCAAGTTCATCAACATCTACAGTTAGAAACATGATAGATGGGTATTTATCCGCGAGCTCCGCGTAGGATTGTGCAATTTTTCTACATGGAGTACACCATCTTGCACTGAAATTTACAACTACCTGTTTCATATATGGGGACAAGAATGAGGAATTCATTCCTGTACGCAGAAACTACACAAAATTAGGTTGACGAAATCGACAATTCGTGAAAGAAACCATAACTAACTTACAATCTTCCCTTGGTTGCTTGCTTCTGATAGCTTTTCGCTCCAATTTTCCATGTTCGTTATAAGGATAACATTCCCACTTGCTAGATCTACAGGATTTCCATCATCATTAGAATTAGATGCTCCATCTTCATCACTGCCAGTATAGCAACAACAGCAGCACCAACTGTAAAGCTGAGGAATTCACTTTCATTAGGTTAAATCATGGATCAAGAAGCACGGCAAAGCTCTTCCTCACAAGTTTTGTTTTAACATAGCTGCAAGGACAAGATTTTTGATTAGTTAGTTTGCAGAGACTACCTTGGTGTAGCAATTCCCCATTCCCTATCCAAAATTGAATCCTGCTGATAGATTTTGCAGCTCCACCTGAAACATAGAATCTCTAATATTAGATACATTATATTGTTAACTTGCAAATGCTCATAACATATAGTAACCGAAATGCAATCGAAAGTCTGACTATCCTTTTACAACAGATCCATGAGATCACAGCCATTTTTTTTTCATGATGTTCCATTAAAAATGATAACCATGAATCATCCAGTGATTCGCAAATGGAAGGTGAAACGATTATAACTTTATGTGGATCACATTCAAAATCATGAAAAAGATGGAGCCAAAAAAAGAGAGAAAGTTTACCTTTGAAATGCAATGAATATGATGGGTTGTCTAATCCAGTTATTCACCTGAAGAACATGTCTTCCGAGGTATTTCTGGATTAGATCCTTAGGTTGCAGGCAGTCAAATTCCTCTGTGAAAACCTCAACAACAGAAAAAAAATGGCAACAAACAACTTTTTTCATTCGTTGGTGATTGTTTGCATATCTTGAATTTTACCATTTTTGGATTCTGAGTTGTATGACCAACCAGTATAATACACATGGCATACCAGTACAGAAATGCCCTTATCCTGATATCAGTTAGCATCCTAATCATATGCCTTTTTTTGGTCATTGCTTAGGATTTTCCTATCCAAAACAAATAAATGCACATTCCCTATCTATCTAATTATAGTAATAACTAGTCTGAAATCCGAGTAAGTAGTGGAAACACACATGGTATTGTGGTGCATATATTCTGCGAAAAACTTTACGCGGTGATGCTCTACTTGATCGAGTTAGAAACTTTTGTCGAAAGTTCAGTAGGGTTATAACGATTTTTATCCGAATTTAGGGAATGAAAGATCAATACATGGACAGGAAAATCATGTTGCTTTTTACATATCAGACAGTATCTGATATCATGAATGCAATATATATAACATCAAAGATCGTAAAGCAGTCATGGGGTTTGGACGTTGGACTCAGTTTCGGAGGATGTCTGGTTCTTTGACTCGAGTTGTCGGAGGTCCTCAATCATTCTAACAACTTCATCCATTCCAGGACGCATTTCTGGGGCTTTTGCAACACATGCCAGCGCGATCTGAAGCATCTGGACCATCTCCTCTTCTACATTTTGGTCCCTCGTGAGGTCAAGATCAAATACCTCAGCAGTCCATTCCTCCCTAACGACAGACCTTACCCACCTAGGAAGATCAACAACATCATCATAGCCTGGACCTTGGAGTGGGGATTTCCCTGTCAGCATTTCAAGCAGCAGCACTCCAAAACTGTAAACATCAGATTTCTGAGTGACTTTCCGCGTTTCAATCATCTCTGGAGCTCGATATCCAACCATTCGGGACTTGGTTGCTGGGAAATTCATCATAGGTGTCAAGCCAACATCAGAGATGCAAGCATCAAGATCTGTGGTGAGGAGCACATTGGTGGCTTTGATGTTACCATGGACACATTTGGCACCACCCTCGGAATGAATGTGCGCAATGGCCTTCGCGGTTCCAAGGCAGATCTTCACTCTTGCATCCCAATTCAGTGGATTCCTTCTTGTACTCCTGTTACCTGTAAATTCAAGCCGAAAGGAAAATGTGATTATAAAAAATCAAACTTGTACAGAGAAATGAGATCACACTCCATGAAAGTTTACAAGTTAAAGCTATATGGAGTTAAAGAAAGAAACCATACCGTGCAAGAGAGCAGAGAAGCTGCCTGTTGGCATGTAGTTGTAAACTAAAAGCTTTTCATCTTTGGAATAGTAATAAGCGCGAAGTGGAACGATGTTCTGATGCAGTCCAACCGTTCCAACAACCTCCATCTGCTGCTCAAATTCCTTCTTCCCAGCTGCAACTTCCTTCAACCTTTTCACCACCACCGCTGTCCCATCCTCAAGAACAGCCTTATAGGCTGTTCCGTAACTCCCTTTTCCAAGAACTTCAGCTGATGCCCTCAACAAATCCTCAAGATCAAAGGCAAAAACACATCCTTCAAAGAAGAACAGTTTGTTCTTCTCAGCTTCTTGCACCCCACTTCCAAAGTCCTTAGGCTTCTCGCTCTCACCCTTCCCTTTCAAGATGCTATTTACTTTCCCATCTTTCTTTTTCAGACACCATATGGTGACAACTAGTACTAAAAGAAACAGCACAGAAGATCCTCCAATTACTATAGCAATTATAGAATTTGGACCAAGCTTCTTTCTGGATGCAGCAGTATGAGTTGCAGGCATTGCTGGTGGTGTTTCAATGGCAGGTACTGAAGGAGAAGGTGGAGAGGATGATATGGAGCAAGGCTCGAGAGGAGGTCCACATAGTAGAGAATTCCCAGCAAAAGAATCATTTGAGAAATTTTGAAAAGAGTTTGGTATTGAGCCATTAAAGAGGTTAAAGCTCATATTCAAAATCTTCAGATTTGGAAGACTAATGTTGGGGATTAGTCCTGACAGGAAATTGTGTTGGAGGTATAATGCAGTGAGTTGTGTTAGGTTCTGGATTGTCGGTGGAATTCTGCCGGTCAAGGAGTTGAATGAAAGATCCAAGACACTGATTTTAAAGGGGAGATGAGCAGGAAGTGAACCAGAGAAGTTGTTATGCTGGAGATAAAGAAACCGAAGCGAAGGAATGGAAGGTACATCAGAAGGAAGAACTCCATAGAGGCTGTTGGAGCGAAGGCTGAGGAATCGAAGAGCATCAAGCTTTCCGATAGTGTTGGGTGGTATGGGGCCAATAAGTCCAACACCAGGGAGATGGACTGCGACCACTCGTGTGTTGTTTGAATTGCAAGTAATGCCAATCCAAGAGGAGCAAACTGAGGTAGAAGCATTCCAGTTCAGTTTCCGAACGCGTGGAAGGGAATTGGAAAACTCCAGAAGTGCTTCTCTGTCAGAGTCTAGATCAGCAATGATCTTTGGAACAAGTAGAATGAAGAAAACAAAAGGAAGCAGCATGGTAATGAACAGGAGCTTCATTGATATGTTTCAGTGTCAAAATGAGGTAATTATGCATAAGTCTGATTTAACAATGAGGAAAAGAAATGCTTGTAAGGTTTTCTTATTTTGACTTTTTAATACCCAGAAAGCAATTAGAATCACTTACCAGGGGAAGCACATGTACAAAAGTTAGGTGGTGGTGATAAAGAATCCAAGAAAGGAGAAAGATAACAAAGAAAAAGTAAAAAGTTGTACTCTTTATCTTGTTAAAGGAAATGCACTCTCAGCCTCAGGGGAATAAGATCGGCACTAAATTATGCAGAACAAAAAAGATAAAGAACTGCTTTATTATGCACTAACAGCAGTAAAAACTTTAAACTTGAGAGAGTGACAAATGTAAAATCTCTTGAATAACCAACCATAGTTGCTTAAGATAGTCCGAAATTTTCCATCTTCTTAATAACTTTAGCACTATACTTCTAATTGGCATGGGCGGAAAGCAAATGCTGCAGACAAAAATGAAAACAGGAAGAACAAGGGCATGCTTTAGATAAAAGATGATAGAATCACCTATTTAAAATATTTTTGTAAAAGGCATATTTGTTTTGTGTGAGAAATGTGCAACAGATATATTAAAGGAGTGATGAATTCAAAAGAGAATCAACTGATGAGATTTCTGCATACTTTCATCAGTTAGACATACACCCACAATCTGGGGTCCTGTTTAAGGTAATTCCACCTTAATGCTTAGCAGAAATCTTGAAATTTATCTTAAAAATGCTTTTCAGACAACCAACAAAGCATGCATACTATATTAATGGCTGTTTTGTTAGTGGAATCATTAAAACATGGAAAAAGAGACAAAAGGGTTCTTGTAAGTTTACCTCATACATCAAATGAGAAATAAAATAACAGTAAAACTTTCTTCTCGAAAAAGAAAAAACAAATTATGGGGGGCTCAAATTTTTTTTTTTATTCCATCAGATAATTCAGTTCGAGTATTATCTGGCCCAATAAAAAAGTGTCTTTTTCAGCATGTTTTTCATTCCCAGGACTCGCACTATGGTGATTCAATTTTTTGATTTACCATGTTCAAAACAATGTGAAGTTAGACTAGGATAGCTAGCAAAATGAAAGATGTGTTCAAATGTCATCTCATCTTCCTATTTTTGACAGCAACCGCAACTGCTTTAGCTTGATCATATAGAGAGATGCTATGTACTAGCTTTATAGCGTATAGCCTGAGCAATATACCACCAATTGCTATAGCTAGAGACCAAGAACCTGGACTTTTTCTTTTTCTTTTCTCTTTCTTTTTTTGTTTGTTTTTGCAACTTTATCGACAAGAGGATACA
>NBIL01139589.1:0-16888 GCA_002752925.1 Viola pubescens var. scabriuscula
CATAAAGTATATAAAATTTAAAAAATAAAAGAAAGATTTATTTTATATTTATATTATATATTGTAATATAATAGCGTAAACGGAGTGGTTAAAGTTTTATTGTCTAACAAACTAAATATGAGTTCGAATCCTTTTCAAACTCAGTCACCGAATTTTCCCGTCGAACTGGCTACGAGGCGGGCCGGGTTTGACTATTTGATTTTAACATTTAAGGATGACGTGGGAATTGCAGAATCGTCAATTACGTGGTAAGTAACAAACGCGGAGATCAGTAATCACTTTTTGAGTGAAATTGATAGAAGAGAGACAGAGTTGAAGTATAACGAAAAGACGGCAGGACAGGTAACAGTCTCACTCACTGTCACTGACACAGCCACGCAGGAGAATAAATAAAAAATAAAAAATAGTAGAACACGAAAAAAAAAAAGCAAATCAAAAACAGGAGAGGATCAAAAATCTGAACCAAACAAAAAATTCCGCTAATTTTAGCAAAGACCCTTCTCCACCATCCATTCCTCTCCTCTTCTCTTTTCCTACTAAACCCCATCATCATCACTTTCTTTTTTTCTTCTTTCATGTACATCTAAACAGAAAGTTTAAAAAAAAAACTCAAATCTTTTCTTATTTTTCCTGCTACATTATTGTTATTCTCCACTACCCAAATCTTCCTTCCCCTCTAAATCTTTCCACTCTTGTATCTCCTCCCATTCTAACCTTTCTTTCCCTTATTATATCCTTCCTTCCTCTTCTTTTTCTTCCACACTCTCCACTCTTAGATATCTCCCACACCCATTTTAGTTTGGAGCTTTTGGGGTTGAAGAAACTGTCCAGGCTGAGGTGGGTTCTCCTTATTTTCATCTCTTTTTCTTGCTTAAATTTTTTCCCCAGTGATTCATGTGGTAGAATTTGTTTTTCTGTCCTTTTTTTTGTCTTCTAACTGAAATTCTAGTATGTTTATTTCTAGCATTGAGGGACTCTGGATTACTATAAGTGATTGCCTGTCAGTTTTTGTTGAATGACTGTAAATATCATGATTTTCGTATTTTTTAATTGAACTTTCTCTTTTAATTTGCGAATTTATTGCAATGTTCCCAATGAAATTTATAACAATGTGCTAGTTAGTGGTTCTACATCGTTGTTTTAAGCTTCTTCTTTTTCATTTTTGGTTTTGGTTGATCTTACGGCCATGTGGTTTCAATTCCTAATCTGCACAGCACTCTGTGCCTAGAATATGTCTGGATGAGTGGATGTAATCAAATAAGTTTTACACTCAGTTTTAGATGTTGGGATGTTGTTCATGACCATTTCCTTTGGCCGACAGTTCTATTCTAGCATTTGTATCGAACACAACTTAGTTTATCACTCTTTTGGTGAGCCAGTAGAAACAGAAAATTTCTGTTCCGTTCGTGAGAGAACGCTGATAAATAGCTGCTCATAAAAGTCTGTTGTCTGAAAATTATTGGTGTGTTTCAGATGATGATACTGTAATTAGCACATCAACTAGTTCTGGAAACACAGTTTATTTGGGGTTGTTATATACAATTGTTTGTGTATTCACTATGTTAATGTGTGTTTTCTCAGCCATAACTAATGCAAGGACAAAGTGCAACAAATACTGAAGGAGAAATCAAGGTCAGTTTTGGCTATCAATGCGGTAGCCAGAGCGGTGGTTCTTGCATGGTTTCCTCCGGTTATGAACACTTGCCTGGACACTTCCCAAGGAACAGCAGTTTCTCTTGCTTGTCTGGTGCTGCCTTAAGTGCTAATGCCACATTGGCCAATACAAATATATGCAATGGCCTGATAGGAGCAGAAATACTTCCTAGTTGGGACTCCCCTAACTCTTTCCGTAGAATTCCTTCTTCGCCATCTCTTTCAAAGTTGGACATGTTATCTTCTTCTCTACAAAGCACCATGTCAAACTTAAGTTGCAGTCCATCTTCTCCCAGTCCACCTGAATATGATTCTTATTCTTTGAAATCCATGAGTGCTCCTTCTAGAAATGATGGTTTCCTAACAGCAATGGAAGTTCAAGTGGCGGGTGGAGCTGCAGGTGAAGACAGGGTTCAAGCGGTCTGTTCTGAAGAAAATGGTTGGCTTTTTTGTGCAATATATGATGGCTTTAATGGTAGGGATGCAGCTGATTTTCTTGCCGGGACTTTGTATGAAAATATCCTCTTTCATACGAACTTATTAGACTGGGAGTCAAAGATGGACTCAACCACAGCTTCTAGTGGCATGTACTTGGATGGATCCCTCCACCATGTTCTTGAGGATGGAAATAACAGGCCTTGGAGGAAACCTCTTTCATCTATGCATAAAAACCTCACCAACACAGATGTATGTACTGAACAGGAAATTTCATCCGATTCATTTAGGCGCGGGGTGCTTGATAGCCTCCAGCGTGCTGTTGGTCAGGCTGAGAATGACTTCTTGTACATGGTAGAACAAGAAATGGAGGACCGCCCTGATCTAGTTTCTGTAGGATGTTGTGTCTTGGTTGGTCTTCTTCATGGTATGGATTTGTATACCCTTAATTTAGGTGATAGTAGAGCTGTACTGGCAACATACGATGAAGATAGTGAGGCGAGAGGGTGTGTGCAACTAAATGCTATCCAGCTCACTGATTGTCATACTGTTGACAATGTGCTTGAAAGGACTAGAGTACTTTCTGAGCATCCTGATGACCCTACAACAATTACAAGCGGACGAGTGAAGGGAAAATTGAAGGTCACTCGAGCTTTTGGAGTTGGATACCTAAAAAAGGTTGGTACTCTTAATACATCCCATCGCGCTGTGTGAACTAATGTGGTTCTTTCCTGCTAGAAATGATATGCTAAATATTTAGTTTTTTTTACTTCTGTGCAGCAAAAACTAAATGATGCGCTTATGGGAATTCTCCGAGTTCGTAACCTCATAAGCCCTCCTTACATATCTACTCAGCCATCACTGAATGTGCACAGAATATCAAAATCTGATCACTTCGTTATAGTAGGGAGTGATGGCTTATTTGATTTCTTCAGTAATGAGGAAGCAGTAAAGCTTGTGCACTCCTATGTCTTGACCCACCCCACGGGTGATCCAGCTAAATTTCTGTTACAGCAACTCGTCGGGAGAGCTGCTGATTGTGCAGGTAAACTCTTTGACACTTGCAATTTCTCATTTTACCAGATACAGGCTTGAAAGTTGAAAGCCCTTATTCCTATAACTGCGCTACAATGTTGTTATTGAAAGCGTTAATGCTCTTATAATAGGTTTCAGTATGGAGGAATTGATGAATGTTCCAGCCGGTAGGAGGAGGAAATATCATGACGATGTAACTGTAATTGTGATCATCCTCGGAACAAATCATCGTACTACGAAGGCATCAACGTACATGTAATTTTTCATGTGATCGTTTATGGTCTGTCAAATTGATATGTAGTTGCTGGTTCAATTTGTATGTCTGACATCAGACGATCTCGTTCTTAAGCTCAATTTTTTGTCATGGCTGAAATTTTCGAAGACTACTACCCCATTAGCAGGAGGGTCTTTCTCTGTAAATAACTACTACACAGTATAGTACCTGTCCTTTTTAATAGAGCTTTTTCATCAAGAAAAGTAGATAAAACTTCCTGTAAATGGTCTAGATTTCCCGATCGAACAGTATTTTACTATTTTTCAATGTTTATTTTATGAAATGAAGCAGACTCAAGAATTTCCTTTTTAAGACTCAAGAATCACTTTCTTCGTAATGGGTGGGTGCTGCAGCCGCATTCACATCACCTTCTTAGTTTTGCAGCCATTCAAACTCCCAAAGTGGAACGACTGTTAAAAAAATGTCTTTATTTCATTGGTTTTTGGTGGCTTTTAGGCCCACAAATCTCAAGAAAATGTGCCCTTTTCCATGTCTATGACCAAAGTAGCAGCTCCCATGGCACTAGTTTATGGAAATTAATCATGAAAAATGTTTTTTTTTTTTGCTGTCAAGAACATTGGCACTTGTTTTAAACATATACGGAGTAGAATATTTTGATGTGCTTTGGAATCAAATTTGAATGGCCTCAGTCAATTTATGCCTTTCATGATCTTTTATTGCATCCTTTTTGTAATCTACTTAAAACACAACCAAAAAGTACATGTAAAGGTTTGTTGACTTTAAAGCAAAATTCAGTCAAATTATGCCATTTTTAACTTCCCAGATAGTTAACCTAGTAATTATTAAAATTCAGACTGGATATCGAACTAGTTAAAATTCTGCACTAGTAGGTCGATGGTTCAATCGAGTTTAACTAGATTGCATTAGTCGGATAAACATTAAAATGGTCACCGTTATACACTAATAACGTCAGAGGTTATACTGAGTTCGATCAAAGCCTTGTTTTTTGGACACAATACTGCACAAAACAAACAGACCAAAAACCGCCTAAGTAACTTTTCCTACCACATAGTACATCACAGACTAACCATCCTAAGTCCTAACCCATTTCTGCCCATCACCCAAAATGCAAAAAAATGATCATCTGCTTCCGATCATCACATGACACAGCAGCCATTGACATTCTCATCGCTGAAAATGTGGAAAGATTCCGAAGATGTGGGTTGATGGGTGTTTGCACACGTGTAGGGTGATGATTGGAAAAAATAAAAAGGAGCAGGAGTTTCCCTAGGACGCACCATACCGTAGCCTGATGAGGGAAAATAGAAACTTTGCCATGGAACCGCATGATTACGCGTCGTAGTACCATGATTACTTGGGCTTACAACTCCATTCAAGCCCACATGGCCCACACCATGATTCTCAGGCCCATTCTTCGAAGCCGTACCTGGGCCATACGATGATGATGAGCCCAAGCCCAAACCCGTTGTACTGTTTACGCTATTACCATTTTGCCCTTTCTTTTTATTCTTTTTACCACCACCGGCTCCGGGCCCACCATCCACTGGAGTTCCACTGGCCTTGTTCTTACCGGCCGGAGACTTCTCGCCGGCGGAGCACTTTCCCGGAGAATTGCTGCTATTCTTGGTTTCTTCATTTGGCCCCTTGTCACCGGAATTCGATGGTTTCTCGGTTCTATTGTCATTGGGATGTTGACGACTTCTGGGATTTGGGTCTTTTTGCT
The DNA here is from genome assembly GCA_002752925.1 of Viola pubescens var. scabriuscula. NCBI lineage: Eukaryota > Viridiplantae > Streptophyta > Magnoliopsida > Malpighiales > Violaceae > Viola > Viola pubescens. The sequence continues at coordinate 5,103 of NBIL01139589.1, forward strand.
GTTGCATGCTCTTTGTTGAACCGGATTCTTTCTCCTTGGTGGTGAGTTTTCCGGGCAGAACCTCTGCCCGCTTACCCGTCTTGATCACAAGCTTCTTGATCAGAGTCTCTGCTTTAACATTGCCAGTAACCGTAACCCTTTGTTGCTGTGAATCAACTGTTGTTGTATAAACACCTAAGCATGTTGTCAATTCAAGAAAAGAAACAAAAACACCAATTAATAAAAAGAAAAGAAAATTAAGGATAAAACATCTTTATTTGTTTGATTCTTTTGTTGTCTAATGAAAATAAAATTAAAATAATTTTTCCTAGATTTTTTTTGTTTTCTTGTTTTGTTCAAGTATAGACTTGAAATTAAAATCAAGAACAATGTTGATAACAACAAAAATAAGAAATAAATCAAGAACAGTGTATAATCAGTAGTACCATCGATGGCTTCAAGCACTTTCTTGACTTTTCTCTTGCAACCTTGGCAGTGGATAGATACTTTCAAGACCCATGTCTGAAGACAGAATAAAGCAAATCATGATTTAAAATTTAAAAGAAAAAGAAAAAGAATGGTGATTTTTATAATAATCTGTAGTAAAAGAGTGAGAAATTAACCTGACATTTGAGAGCTTCTTCACCAGATTGTATTGTACTTGTAGCCATTAAGTAAGTAGGAGGGGAGAACCGATGGAAGGAGAGAGTGATGATACGGCTTATGTTAGTTAGCTTAAAGTTTAAAAGGGATCTTAAAGGAAAGTAAGGAATAATTTGTGCGAGACCTCCCCTCTATATAGTACTAATATAGTATTTTGCGAAATTGTTCGTATCGAGCTGAACAATTAAAAAATAATAATGTTAATAATAATCGAATCGATAAATTATTACTTCTTTAAACAGTAAGAGTATCGAACTACTCACACCAATTATAATAAGTAATAAATCCTTCGTAATCGTTGATTAAATTTACACAAAAGATTACATTAACATTAAATTGTACAAATTATGTGGTCGTATTTGATCAATAATAGAGCTATGGCAACAAAAAAAAACACAAAAAAATATATGAGCATTAAATCTATTTCCAACTGCAGCAATAAGTATATCTCTCCAATGGTAGTAGATACGGTGCGCAGATAGATTAGACGTGAAGAAAAGACAGGACAAACACAAAAAAAACTCCACCATTTAATTCCACTCTACCTAAAGAATCCATCTATTTTTTCCTTTTATGGGATGGTAAGTTTTTATTTTTTTACTCCCTTCAGGTCTCTTACCATTCATAATACTTATTATTTTATCTTTTTCGAAACACATATTTTGTGCAAGTAATAATTTTTTTTTATGAATCAACTCAATTTGATGATGGTGTGATAATTTGAGTAAAAATTATGAGTAAAAATAAAACAATATAGAATAAAATAAGATTGAAGATTATTGTCCTACGAATTTTTATATCATAAAAAGACATTTTTTCTAAACAGGAGAGTATTTTTGATGATCTTTCAATGAAAAATAATGAAATTCACCAAAAAAAAATAATAACAATGGAGTCATCATCAATCACGTACACTCGAATTAAATCCTGATTGAATAAATAATTGTTGTATTAATGCGTATTTATTCCCATCACAGCAACTATGGAAATCTTTGATTTGAGACAAAAAGTTACTCCATCCTATAAGTTCTTGTTTTCCCTGTCAACCACTACGTGTTTTTTATAGCATGTAAACAGCTTCTTGAAAATGTTCTTGAAGCATTTTCCTATAAAGAACAGTAAAAAAAAATAGTCCTTGGAAATGTGAGATCATTAACTTTGATGGACAAGGCGCATCGTTGGGGTAAGTGGGAATTAATGATGAGAGTTGAAGATGAACAACCTCATTAATTCCGAGGGTTGGCCTGAAAAACGTATACACAAAAGGAAAGAGATTTCACTAAATAGATCGAAACTCAAGGAAATCAATTTTCTTTAGATACCCAAAATTGATTTGAGATTGTAGATAATCACAAGCATTGGAACTAGCAAGAAAACTAAATCTCTCCATTGGAACTAATGACACAAATGGCATTGTACTCTCCTCTGCAGAACTTCGCCGGTAACATTGGAACACAGCAGATGCCAGTTCATGCGCTAAGCTAGTCCTATATACTCCTAGAGAGTACTGTTTGAATTCTAAAATTCAAAAAACACAGTAAATACTCTGACAAATGTTTTTTAGCCTAAATCCTAATTCCAGCTTGCAGTGAAATTGCACATATTCCAATCGTCTTTTAGAATTTATAGTCCTTGATGGTAAGGATTGAAATCTACGGGGGCATAAAAGGTGCTTCAATTGAAACTGATCAGAAAATGCTGATCAACGTGAGTTTCAAATGGAAGTTCCTACTACTAGACATCCAACTACAAAGTTGAAGATTACACAAACAACCGACATGAGGAACATTATTGAGAACGAATTCAAACTCAGCTGCTTATATCCTTCAAGCGCATCACGTACAAGAGATACGAGCTCCAGATAGAAAAGATCTAGTCTCCAGATTTCATTCCGGCATCCTCTTCGGTTGAAATGTGTACTTCCTCATCTTTTACCGCATCCTTTAGTTCTTCCCTGCCTTTAGCATCATGAGCTGCACTATCCTGCATCTGGAAAAAAAATCATAAAGGATCGACACAGGTCAATTCAATGAAGTCAGAAAACAATTCCATTGAGAAAGCAAAAGGTATTAATCCCAATAATAACATACCCCCAAATTTTTTAGGCTGGCAGTAACATCATCCTGTTGCTGCTGAAGTGTGCTCTTGAGTTCTTGAAATTCCTGGATTTGCATTCATATGGAAACATTTTAGGAGACAATTAACAATTTTAATATCTAGAAACTAAAGAAGAAGCAACAGCATGGGTGCACCACTTACTGATCGAAGTTGATCCACCTCCACGTTCAATGATTTTTTCAATTCTGACAACTCCTGCATAAAATTCCAGGGGAATCTTAGTTCCAAGTTACAACCAATGGAGAAAACCTAAAATCCAATACAGGTGCTGGATTGAGGAATCTAACGAAAAAATTCCAGAAATAACAGAAGATATAAATTCATTTGACGATGAATAAGTTTCCAACTTTATAAAACCAAGAGAAAACAAGGGGGAGCCAAAATATCAGATTGGTGAGATTGTGAACTTTTCCATCCTGTAAAACAATCAAGCAAAAATAGGTTTTAAGACTACAATGAATTATGGTCGAATTGGCTTTATTATATACAATACATCAAAGCGGTCATCAATTTTCTTCATAGATGAAGCACAATAGTTTTAAGCTGTCAATTTCAATAGCAACAGGAATGCTGAAACCAGGTGTCAATCATCTCTAACACTAATTGTTATATCATTTACTTTGGTTGCTCTAACAGTAAGTAAGTGCAAGTACGGGGTAGCCCATATCTTATCTAGTTCTGCAAAAAACTATCCATGCTCCCATCTTCAAAACATAGAACCAGTGCAGCAGAACAATAGAACCAGTAGGAAAGCAATTACAAGTAGGAAAGCAAAGGATGCATAGGCAAATACTCACATCGCGATAGATTTTGACTTGAGTGTCCAATTTCGATCTCCAATTTTGCAAATCCTACCAATCAAACAAACATGACGTCCATTTTATGCTCAAAGTCAAACACCCAATAGAAGTTGTGATGCCAACAATCAGCTCAATAAAAGGAAAACCCAATATGAACAAAAAATCAGCATCGTTCGAGAATGTTACCTGTTTCAGTCCTTGAACTCTGTTAAGAAGCTCAGTCCTCGATTCATTCAATTCCTAACAACAACAACAAAAAGGAAACAAAACTAATAATCAAGAAGCCATCACAAAACAAGCGCCAATGAAATTTATTGGAATCTTCAGGGTTAAAAAGGTCAAACTGAAAACTAAAACAGTATTCTTAAAACCTACCGCGATTTTGGAACCAATCGGAGTTGTGTTCTCCTTCCTCTGCAATAAAAAAGACAAACCCATCAAACAAAAATGCCTAAATTAGATTGCACGCTAATGCTAAGAGAGAGAGAGAGAGTAGAGTACAGTACAGGAGCGAGAGGGACAGAGGGGGGAAGAGAGGAAACGGAGGGATCGGATGCGGCCATTGATGACGGAGCCTAGATGGGTAGTTTAGTTGATGAACAGGAAGTGTTTGTTTGTTTGTTACTTTGTTTACAGATTTTAAAGTTGGGATCTGTTGTTGTTGATGATGATTGAGTGGAGCAGACAAGATTCGGAGAGAGAAAGGGAGTTAAGATTTGAATTTTGGGTTTAAGGATGTGTTTAGGCGGGGAAAAAGCCGAAAAGGGAAGGAAAAAAAAGCACACACTTAAACAGTTAAACTTAACAGAAGAGATCGGTAGTTTCACTCCGATGTCCGATGGTGTGTGAATCAGTGATGCTGTGTCGGTCGTTGGTTTTGAACTTTGAAGAGATTATGGACGTACCTGATTCACCCACTCCACAGCGCTCAAAATCCAAAGGCCTCTGATTATAGATAGGGACCACCAGTAAGTTTTCAATTATTTTTTTTTTAGTATTTTTCTTTTTTTATAATTAATCTTTTAATAAAATTTATGAAATTATCATAAATTTACTTTTGGTTGTACCTATATAATTTGATACTTTACTTGATAATTTTATTCCTTGTAACTCAAATGTTTTCTTAGAAAGTATTCATTCTAGTTCGTATTAAATTACGTTTAAACGTCCAAAAGTAATCCTAAAATAAATAATTTTATTATACTTTCTTGCCTCGGATCGATAGTAGTACATTCATTGCCTTTGGCTAATTTATAACTTGAGAAGCCAGTTTGAAGCCATAAATTTGAGATTGAAGCCGACCAAATTTCGTAAATAGGTATGGATGGTTGGGGTATTATGATCATAGTGTCTCATTTTCTCTGAACTAATTATTTTTTTAATCCGAGTGCAAACATCTAAAACGTCATTTAATACGAACCGGAGAGACTATACGAAAGAAGACAAGAAAAATTGAATTTAATATGAACACTTCCCTATAATTGCCGGTCCAATAATTCCACTTTTTTCAAAAGACAATGACCACTTACTTAAATAAATTATTCAACATGCCGTCAAAGCCAAATCTCTGTCTGTTATCTGTTCTCACCTTCGTAAAAAAAATAAAATAAAAAAAAAATAGAAAAAATCTAAAATTGGATAAAAAAATTAAAAGAAAAATTCAAATTCAGATTAGTGTCGGATTGCCGGGTCGGGTGGGAAACCAACCCAGTCAAAAAGCATCCATTTCCTACTAAGTCCAGTCTACCTTCAAGCTAAACGGTGCCGTATACCATTAATCCACACGGTAACTTGCGAAAATAAATAACAGAAAATTCTCTCTTCGGAGCAACGAAAAAAGAAAGGAGAGAGAATAAATTATTTAACCAAACACACAGACTAACGTAGAACAGCAACAACCTCGATACTTTTCCTTAACCTTCTTCCCTTTTTTTTTTTTGGGTCTGAAACTTGTTTCTGCTCGGAGTCTTTCTCTGCCTCGCTCCTGACTCAGCTGAACGAACTCAAAAAATGAGTCAGGAATCGTTCATATACAGCTTCGTTGCGCGAGGTACAATGATTCTAGCTGAGTACACCGAGTTCACTGGTAATTTCCCAGCGATTGCAGCTCAGTGCCTTCAAAGACTTCCTTCCTCCAACGACAAGTTCACCTACAATTGCGACCACCACACCTTCAATTTCCTTGTTGAAGATGGTTTCGGTAAAAGTTTACCTTCTTTAAAGAAAAAAATCTGTTTTTTTCTCTGCCTTTAAAGTTCAATTCTTTTGAGTCGAACTTAATAGATCTACTTGGTTTAGTGCTTAAATGCAAATGCTTTTGTGTTTTTTTGCTAGTTTATAGTTCATTTAATGAGAAACGATAGTAAATTTGAAAGATTTGTCATGGGAAAATGTGATTTTTTAGGCAAAAACCCTGTAATTTTCCGGACCCGAGAAGATAGAACCATGTATGAATGTACTGAATTTGCTTATGTTGGAGTTGTTTATTCATTTAAGTTAAGTATGTAACTTCTTGAGGTTTTAATGGAAGGTTTCCTCAAATGCTTATGTGTGATTTGTGAAAGATTGTGAGGATTTAGTGTCACTGAAATTCAATTCATATACAAATACAATTCAATGAAATCTGTTGGAATTTCAATTTTATGGAAATTTATAGTTAAACGAGCTGTGGTGCTTTGGCTGGTTTAATTCTTGATGGATTTTCTTTTTAATTTTGGAGATTGCAGTTTTAGAAATAATAATAATGGGAACAATCAAAATGGGTACTGGGTAGAGCTAAGTCAGAATGGCAGCCTCAGACTCTAGTAATGTTTCATTGATTGGATGTGAGATACGAGTTCTGCTTAGATGCTGTTAATTATTGTTTGCCTCAACTAGATAAGAAAAAAGAAGGGGTGAATGCCCTTCTAGTATGGGAGTATCTTACACTGGCATTATTGCCCTACAAATTCTATTTTGGTTCGTATTTGCAGCTCTCTCGAAAATTGGTTTTTGGATGGTCCAAGGCATCAACTATAAGTTATATGTTGTGTGTGATAAATAGTAATGTGAGGGAAATCAATGTTCTAATACTTTCATCAATTGTCGCTGTAACCATGGTTGCATATGCTTTTCGCTTTTGGTGAATGTCAAAGTGCGGCAGCCTTTTTTAATCTAGAATCTTGTGGTGTGTAATGGAATCTGGTGCCAACTAAGCTGCTGATATGAAACCTTAATGGTTTTACCTTTTTGACACAGTGATTTCTGCTACTTGCAGCTTATTGTGTTGTCGCAAAAGAATCTGTTAGCAAGCAGATCTCCATCGCATTTTTGGAACGCATGAAAGCAGACTTCAAGAAAAGATATGGGGGTGGTAAAGCAGGCACTGCTGTTGCCAAAAGCCTTAATAAGGAGTTTGGGTATGTCAACCTATGAGAGTATACCAAAGTATATATGGTGCCAGAACAAAAACTTGTGTCTTGAGTTTAACTACAATTTTCGTACTTTGAAATTGGAACTAAGGTAGCATGAATCTAATTGCAGGCCAGTTATGAAAGAGCACATGAAGTATATTATTGACCATGCGGAGGAGATAGAGAAGCTAATAAAGGTGAAGGCTCAAGTTTCAGAAGTCAAAAGCATAATGTTGGGGAATATTGACAAGGTAAACTAATTACCCTGGGAGGTGGATCTCTGTAGCATACACGTTTTCTTTCATTTGTAGTCCGCTTTTAACATTTTCTTCTTGAATTTCTTTAGTTCGCTATTAAGTTCAATTTTCCTTTATATGCAAAGGTTTCGTATGATCTCTGAAAACAATTGCCTGCTGTCACATTAGTGTTTTTAGTGGTGTTTCAAACTTACCTTTTCTTTGCTTTTCTCTGAATGAGAATATTGTTCCGTGTGTTTGAGATGAACAGTCGAAGTTAAACACAACGAAAAATGTCTTAAGATTATCAGATGCTATCTTTGCTTTGCTTTTATTGTCCACTTGAGGTTGAATCATTGATGCAGAACAAGATACTAGCTCTTGGCTTAGAGTATTGAGAGGTGTTCTTTTGTTGTATCTTGCACAATTTGATAAACTCCAACTTTTTCAGCTCTTCAGCAGTACCTCTTTTCTACCTTGAAATGCTAGGACCCGTAGATTTGTGCCGCGTTGTAACTTCTTGTATGCATCTCGTTTCCTATGTTTCGTTGTTAAAAAGTTTGCCAATTCATGCTTAACATGTGCATCTTCCAGGCTATTGACAGGGGCGAGGCGATAACAACCCTAGCTGACAAGACAGAAAATCTGCACAACCAGGTAAGTTAATTACCTGAGATGAGAAACCACCTTATCCAGGCTTAACCCATTTTGCTACAAGCTTGACATTGTTCTCTGTTGTGTTCAGGCTCAAGATTATAAGAAGCAGGGAACGCAAATCCGGAGGAAAATGTGGTATCAGAACATGAAGATTAAGTTGGCTGTCTTCGGTATCTTATTGCTTCTGATTCTAATTATCTGGCTTTCTATCTGCCATGGTTTTGATTGCTCCAACTAGTAATTTTCCGACAAATACAGAGAATCTAAATTCTCTTATACAAAACCAAAAAAAAAAAAAAAAAAAACACTGGAAAAGAGTCACCAACTTTGTATTCGGCAGGGATTTTCCATTTCGTTGGGATGATTTCCAAATCCTGAGGATTGGGAGATGTATCGTGTGTTTTTGTGAAATATTATAGGATCTCTTTTTTCTTGCTTTGTACTTCTTTTTTCCATTATTTTTGCTCTATGTACACAGAAATTAAATTTTGTAGAAAGGAAGGAAAAGACGCTATTTCATTTTGGGTTAGTTGTTGCCATCTCGCCTTATGGGCCAAGTTTAGGCCCAATAGGTCCTCCCAGTGGATCACCTCTATATTCAAATTGAAATGAGTACGGGCCCGTTTGCTAGAAGTCATTATTTGGTTTTTGGGTCTCGAAATATTTTTCTATAATTGTTTTTGCGAAGAATGTTTGGTTTTTGGCTCAGGAAAAAAATTCTTATTTGCACAAAATATATGCTTCGAAAAAAATAAAATGACAAGTATTATGAATATGTAGGAAAGTGTTAATTAATTGGCAACGGAAGGAGTAATATATATTTGCGCTAATTGGGTAAAAAATAATCAAATATGTATCGGGATAGTTCTTTAAAGGTAAAATACTGCCTACAAATAATTCTTTTTATACACGGAGTGAAATTAAATCAATAATTTTATATTTTAAAAGTGAAAATATTAAATCACTCGTATCAATTACTTACTTGGTGATGTTAGAGATAGTACTGGTACATATTTAAAACAAAAATGTGGGGCGTGGCATGTGACAAGACAAAGGGTCTGGCAAATCAAAATCAAACTCATAAGAAGACAAAGTAGGATCTCTCTTGCCCCATATCCTTTATGGTTGCGGATAGGATTATCTAATAATTTTCCTTGTTCTGTTTGGACTTTTATTTGGGATGGACATTGAATAGGATAAAACTAGCAGCTTTTCTCTCGTCTTTCAATCACTCTTTGATGATGAGAAAGTAGGAGTAAAAGTAAAACCAATCAAACAGATAGAACTGACTACACAGAACAAAAATCCATGAAAGCCCATTCTAACAAGGGATGGGCTCATTGCCTTCTACGAGTGCCCATCAAAGTGGAGAAGTAAGTAACTTTGTCTGTTACATTAGACACGTGTTGATAAGACCCTTATCCACACGAGTTTCTCGTGTCTATATATATTGCATAGGAATAGGATAGGAGCTCGCTTGGTGCAAATTTCAGAGATCTCGTTTGATTAATTTTAGCACATGTTGAATTTGGAGTCATGCATAATAACGTTAATGTACGGACTAATTATCGGTTAGCAGTATCACTTTACTTCCTTAATACTCTTTCCAATACGAATAAAATGATTACCTAATCATTTTTGACTTACGCTAAAAAAAATATATCGTTCATTAGTGTTTAAGAGAAATAATTATTTTTTAATGCAAATTAATTGCACTCAATGGAGTATAATGGACTGATTTTTATAGGCTAATTAATTAGTATTTCTCACAGGAATGTAATTGGCTGATTTTTATAAATTAATAAATAGATTAATTAATTAGATTGATAATATAAATAGAAATTAATGGTTCTTTAGCGTTATTTATTTAGTGACGGAGGGAGTATTAGTCTTGAACTCCAACTTTAAAGTCTTGTATGAATATATGAGGAATTTAATATTTCTTGTAATTATAACTCTCATCCCAGCCAATTTAATGTTGATTTCCTTGGAATATTAACTCCTAAGACATCAAATTAAATGCAACTAATTAACAATGACAAAAATAGAACCTATATATTTCAAGTTGGTGAAAAAATAATAATAACAATGGAGTTAATGTATATAAGATTAAGATTTACAATGCAAATCAAATATTATATTTGTTTTTTTTTCTCTGTAAATTAATTACTCTATCGAGATCCAATAGTGCTGGAACGATAATGCCCAGAGAAAAAAAGATGCAGTAAGATTAAAAATATAATATTGAAAAATAATTTAAATTGAATAACGGTATTTTCCCTAAAAATCGATCATGGCTGCTAGCATACCCATCATATGGCTATAGCCAATGTATAGGGAATTATATATTTATTTTAATTGGACCAAATAATATACTTCATTTTGTAGGATATGGGGATGTGAGTTCTGCAAGTGGGTGCTGTTCTATTCGTCTTCCTTGCATGGGCGCCCAATGTCCCCTATCGTTTGACTTTATCTTACAAGATTCCCCGATCGCTGCTTAAATGGCTTACTCTACGTGATTTTAATATATTTAGTTTAATTAGCCCCAGTAGATTAAAGAATTATAATAATGTAAGCATTGCAAGCAAAATGCAAATGCCAAATGGTTCGCTTCATGGGCCCTACCTTTGGGCCCGTTAGCATCACATCAATTCTCATCTTACAACTATGAATTTCAATCTTGACATCTTCTTTCCCATCATATAATTCCCATTAAAAGATGATATAACTATACAATCGGATAGCTGTAAATTCAAGATGGGAAACCCTCATTAAACGAAGGAAAACCATGCAATAAAATTGACAAGGAAATTAAAGAAAGCCCATTTTTTATATTAATGATACAATACAATTACGAGAGAAGCAAATGCACGGTAACAATTTACATTAATCACACCCAATCCTCAACTAGACCACAAAGTTAAGCAAACCATGCATGGGAACACTAGATTAATATAAAGATTGTAAATTGAGACTCTAGATTATGATACAAATTAAACAACAAGCAAAAACTAAAAATCACACACCACATGCATGAGATGACACAACCCAAACCACACGGGACGAGAGACTAACCGTGTATGCAGTATCTAATTTTTCATCTCTCCGGGTGTCCTGTGTAATTAACAATCTCGTACTACATGTCGCGAACTTCAAACATGTTACGATTCTTGACGACAATATCGTACATGTGCATGGATTTGAGCCTGTTAAAATCTTTGGGGAGGGAGATGAGATGAACGGTGGATCTCTTGTGGAATTGGAGGAGATCCGGATCATCGTAGTACCTCTCCCACCCAAGCGAGTACAGCTTGGTTTCAAGAGCAGCATAAGAAGTTATGACTTCGTTAGTAGGAGTATGGACCAGCACTTTCCTCTTCATGTTCCGGCCGTCGATAGACTCCGCTCCCGGGTTCTCGACGAGACGAACGACGCCGTTCTTGAAAACCCAAACACCAGACATTTCTTTTAGGTAGCTTAGTACTGTTATGTGTGTGAAGAAATTTTGTGTGGTTGGTTATGGGATGGTGGAGTATTTATATAGGGAAGGAGGGAGATATGGGGATGTTTGGGTGTAGGTATAGTAGCCAATGTGGGGTCCATTTTTTTGAGGAGGGGAAGTGTTTTGATTGGTCGACAGACAAAGACATATATGTTACATCACTCGTAATATTGGATTGAAAAGAATCCTTTCGGGTTTTCTTTTCCCTAGTCCTTTTTAATTATTATATATAAATGCGAATCATTGTTTTGTTTTTTGAAGGAAAAAAGAATTGCATATATTATAGCCAAAAATTGAGATTGAGAAAGAGAGCTTCAATCTTTTAGAGGAGTCTACAGGAAAACGATTATAGTAAGTATAGCACAAAGTCACGACGCAGCTTTTTGAACAGTTTCCTCTAACTCTCATGAAATATATATCTTGAGTATGAAATTTT
>NBIL01139616.1:0-10653 GCA_002752925.1 Viola pubescens var. scabriuscula
AGAGTGTATTTATAATTGAAATAATCATTTATCTTTGTCCGCGGAACTTGGTCAAATGCGACAACCTTTTGAGAATGGAGAGAGTAAGAAGAGCATTAAATAGTTCATAATACACATTTTCTTTATCTTATGATGTTAGTTGTTTGAGAATAATTCACCCAGATCAATGAACTTATAGCTCAGCGGTACTTCCTACAAAAAAAAAACGGTAAGGTCTCGGGTTCAAATCGATTTATCTACAATTCTTTTCTACGTAGAAAAAATTATTCACCCAAAACAATAAAGTTTAATTAATAGTTAGATTTTTAAATATATTGTAACTTTTAAAAATATTTATTAGTATGAAATTGAAAATATAATTAATGTTGGGTTGATAAAAAAAAATGAGGGTAAAATTTTATTTAAGAAAAAAACATGCAAAAAAAGATTAGATTTTTTAAAGTGATAAATACTATATAAAATGATTTTTGGTAAGAAGTCAAAGGTTCAATTTAGACTTAAGCAATTATAACTCTATACAGAATTATATATCAAAATTCTATCTTTCTACAGAAGTGGAGCAGAGTAGATAATGTGTGGAAATGAAAGAATGAGATTTGTGAGGAGTTTCTCGGATCCCTTTCCTCACTTAAGTTGGCTTTTTAATAGTAATCGGGTTGGGGTTGAGCTGGATATTTAGGTCCATGCCTGAGCATAGGTCTTACGAGCTCTGGTTTTAGTTTTATGTAAGTTTATGTCGGGCCGGACTGAACGATTTATCGGATAACCTAACTATGGTCAGGTCTAGTTCAATTCTTATATACGAATAGCGTGATTACTAAAAGTATTTTACTTCTTTAATAAACCAATCTAATACGAGTATGATTAATCCTCAATCGTTAAGTTTAACTTTTGCTTTCTTTTTCATAAAAGGTACTGTAGTAAGAAAATGACAAGAAGGCTGGAATCCTTAGATTCTCTACCATGATGGTGGACGAGCACTTAAGGACAGTGCCCTTAAAAGCTGAGCGGTCTAGGGTTGCTAAGAATCCACAATCCCACTTTTAAGGGTGACCCTAACCCATGTTTAATTTGTTTGATTAACGAATCAAATTGTCACGACAATCCATAAAAAAGGTTTATTTCGACGTTTAATTAATACTATAACGATGGCGTTGCTTTTAACATACTAATTAAGATCTGGTTCGTTGTTGTTCGTTCGTCTTGTTCCTTTCCTATCCACATAGGACTTTGTTTGTGGCCTGCAAATGTGTATGTGTGCAAATGTTGTATTGGGCTGCAGAAAAGTTGAGAACCAATGTGTTCTTTGTCTCTACTTTCTTGCAACTTTTCCAAATTCCTTTTGAGAAGGACAAGGCATCTCTTCTTTGGAAAATGCATGCCACCCCTTACTTCTTTTTTCAACTTACATGTCGTTGGAGGGTGATGATAGAAAAACTGAAAAGCAAAACAAACTTCTTATAGAAAAAATAGAAAAGCAAAGGAAATAATTAACTTTTAATGCAAAACGATATGTATTTCAGACCAATAAATTGAGTCCAAACGACATGTAATAAAATTTGAAGGGAGTATTCATTACTCATGTTGTCATGCATATAATCTACTCTCTCCATTATTTTTTATAGATGACTGATTTGCGGTAAAAGTTTGTATTTAAAATGTTGTCCAAATTTATTTTTCAAGATAGTAGTTGAAATTTCTGGAAATTCATTATTTTGTATGCAACAAAAAAAAAAATTTAGTTTAATTTTGGATCAAATAGTGATTATATATCATCATTTGACAAGTCAATTTACTCATTTTATATCAACGTACATAAGAAATATTTTTATAAAAAAAATAACACTTACCAAAAATGGAGAGAAATGTCTTTGTAGTGTGTAAGGTTTTTGGCCGAAAGTTACTAGGAATGACAGTGGAATGGATAATAATAGAAATCATACCATTCATATCCATTAATTATCCATTTATAATATTCATTAGTAAATGGTATGAATATAATATTATATATTTAATTATCCATACTATCCATTATCCATTATCCATTCCACTGTCGTCAAAAAAAGAACAAAAAAAGAACCTTAATTTCTGGCGTGGTTAATTAAGAATAATAGTTATTGGTAAGAGAGAAATCAATAAAAATATGATTATCTCTAATTAAAACATTTCATAAATTAACTACCAACTTAAGATTACCGGGTATGTTTAATAGTTAATACAGTTAAAAAAAGGAGGGAGTAAAATTAGTTTCTCCTCCTCTCTGGTTTCGCTGGCTGGGCTTCCGAGGACGAGACAGAGAGAGTAGAAGACTCACTAAAGCCCACTCCCAAAAACCCCGAGAAAAACCCTAGTCAGTCGAAAAACCACTGAAACAAACCGCAAAGACCATAGCAGCGACGAAGAACACTCGGAAAAATGGCACCGGGGCTTAGACAATTCACCGACAGAACCGGAGACGGAGCTGGACAACCAGTTCTTGACACCGGAAACGGGGAGGAGCTTGTGCATGTCCAGCCCGGCGTCTCCATCGCTGTCGCCAACCGCTCCCCAGAATCCCCTGGCACTCTCTACATATCCACCCAGTAATAAAAAAGACGAACCCATCTGTTTTGTTTACTACAATTAGGTTTATCTAATGTGATTTTTCTTAACATTTTTTGGCCTAATTTTGTTTCAGGAAGGTGATTTGGTTGAGTGACGTGGATAGGTCAAAGGGGTATGCTGTCGATTTCTTGGATTTGTCACTTCATGCAATTTCAAGAGATCCTGAAGCTTATTCCTCTCCTTGTATTTACACTCAGGTAAACATAACAAAGTGCAGACGTTAGCCAATGCGATGTTGAACTGTACAGTTTGTTGTAGGCATGTTTATAAGCATATGAAGTTGATTATAGGAAACTATTTAGCTAGTCATCCTAGTTCAAGCGGTACTTGTGATCTTGCTGAGTGGTTTATGTATGGTTTACCTGTTCTCTGTTTCATTCAAAAAGGAGGAAGCTTTGACGCAATTAAATTTGTTTTGACTTATCAATTAAGTTTGATTGATCAAGAATTGCTAATCTTGTTCGTTAAATGTGGTTGATGCATGTTATTCTAATCAATTATGTATTTGCTCTCTCACGTATAATTTGTGTTTAAAATTGAAGATTGAGACTGGAGATGACGAAGCTGAAGAATCAGAAGGCTCTGATTCAGAGAGTAATGAACTCTTGGATTTGTCAAAAGTTAAGGAGATGAGGCTTATTCCTTCAGACCCAAATCAATGTATATATGCATTCTTATCTCTATTTTTCTTTTTTGAATTTTGAATGGGCCTTTGATAGAATACATTTGTTTTGCTGATGGTTAAGGATAGCAACTAACCTTATTTAACTTTTGTTTTGGTTAGTGGATACGATCTTTCAAATATTTTGCGAGTGTGCTGAGCTAAATCCTGAGCCTGTTGATGGTAGGTATTGGCTGAATTTATTGGGATGCAGTTGATATATAATATATGTTCCTGATCTTTCCCTGAAGCAATTTACTTTTCAATCTTAGTGATGTTGTCTTCATGTTTCTGCTTCTACAGAAGATGCAGGAGAACAGCACAACTGGAGTTTTAGTGCGGATCAGATGCCGGATGATATTGCAGGTATGAGACTGACCCATTCACACTAGTTCCTTCCAGTACAAATGCATATTATCTTACGTGCTATATTTTCTAACTTGTTGATTCTGTCCAGATATGGAAGATCCTGAATTCTTCTCTCCAGCTCAAGCAAACCCAATTGGTCGCTCAAATGGCGATCATGACCTAGCTAGTTCTGTGCTTGAGGTAGGCCGTGAAAGTCCACCTTACCACGCACATTAAGTGTTATACACATTCGAGTGGAAACTCATACTTTGCAGATGAGTTCATGTCTGTGCCTGATTTTTTTGTGTTCTCCCCTTAGAATTCTTTTCATGTCCTCTATATGAAACTCTTATACCTCAGTATGCTTGTGGTTCTACAAGCACCGTGCATTAAAAATAAACGTGGTCAGGCGCACTTTGCATGATCTGTTTAGCTCCTTTACATGTCTGCTTGTCAAGTGGTGCTGATATAACTGCTTGTATCTGCAGCTCCGAATAAATGACCATCGTTTTGAAGATGCCACAGACGAGATGGAACACAAGAGTGATAATCAATGAGCTTCCAATGGTTCACTTCCCGTTGTGTTGTTCCCGGTGCTTGTTCTATGCCCTTGCTTCTTCTGTAAAATTAACTTTTCTCCCAAGTTATCCATCCAGGGTTGAAGAGAGTTATCAGGATCATCTTTTTTTCTTGTATAACTTGCTTTCTAGAATTGTACTTGTGTAATGAGATCCTTTATGCAGAATTAACTAAGTACTTGGATCAATACGCTAACTATGCGCTCTTCACTTCCTGTTATCGTGTGTATTCTTTACTCGTCTATTCAGTCAATGAAAAACGCAGCCTTGATTTTGCCTGTATGTGGAACTATCATCCCTCTGTAGTCTCTATCATTGTTCTTCTTTCCAGAACTATCATCATCACTTTGAACTTTTTCTCTGGAAGTTCGGATAGACGGAACGTAACTCGAATAAGTCATTGTTGATATTTAGCAACTAGCTGTGTTTTCTTTTTTAGATAGACGAGGGAAACTCGAACCCGACTCTTTGTTATTCAGCCATTAGCTATTTTTTCTCTTTTAGATAGAAAGGAGGCTCGTACCTAAATCTGTAATGAGCTGTATAACCCACTGGCAGTCCGTTTGAACTTGTGAGTTGTGACCACTGCTACAACTACATCTAAAAACAGGACAGTTCTTTTAGCCAATTCCATCAGGCGAGCCTTGTCTTTCTTTTGTTGATAAATCACTTATCCTCATTGGACTGTTGCAAATTAAGCAATTTCATTCACACCCATTTAGACATTACGAAATTACATTTAGTATGGTCTTTGAACCATAAGGTGATACATTAAAGCCAATTAGCACATACAAGGTATAAAAGCATTAAAATCTTATTTCTAATCAAAATCCTGCCGGAAAAAAATATTTTCATTTTCAACTCTTATCAAAATGGTCTTGGAAATAAACAAGCATGAAACGAAACTAAAATGATATTCTTCAAAACAGTACTGAAACGGCCAATGCTACAACAACCATGTAAGAAGTCTTACAGCTACAAGGCCTCATAGATATGTTCCAAATAAAATGATCAAAAAGAAGTAAAGTCTTTCTAATATGCTAAGTAAAACAGAGCAAGCATTCATGAGTCAGCAATGGTTACTTCCACCTCAACCCCTGGTTCAATTGTGATGGAAGTGATCTGCTTGACTACATCGGGGGAGCTGAATAGGTCAATAACACGTTTGTGGATCCTCAGCTCCAATTTGTCAAAAGTGTTGGTTCCTGCAGATAGAGATCATAGAAAAGCTTGCTAAATAGGAAAAGAAAGCTGAGGAACACAAATGAGAAACCCCAATACAGTAGCATTCCACATTATACTAACARTTGTGAAAATACCATGCACGAAATCAAAATGCATTTGACTACCCAAAGCAAAATGAGAAAATATGCCAATATGTGGTAGACCAGATAGTGGCCAACTCAGACTTAAAGCGAGATATCAGAATTAGGGTCGACAAATAACAAGAACCAACAGTTTCCTGAGGTTAAAAGTTATGATGATATTACTTACACAAACCTCAAACAAATTAAGGGTTATCACACAGAACATTGAAATCAAAGGATTATTCGTGAGTTTCAGGATAAATACCTTCACCACAAGGGGATTTCCTAGTAGTGATGTTAAGAACTTTAGTAGGCATTCTCACTGGTCCTTTCACCTTCAGTCCCTTATCCTTGCCACCACGGACCAAGTCGCCACAAACTATCATCAAACAAGCATCACAAGCAATAAGACTAACAGGAATATACATACTTGAATAAACCCAACAATTCTATTCTTTCCTAGGACACAGGAGGGGGAAAAAACAAAAGGCTAACCTTTTTCGAGATTTTTCACATGCTTGGAGGATAGAGTGATCCTGATCTTATGAATCTGCTCCTGAGACTCCTCCAATCCTGGCTTTTGAGGCTTCATGGCTCCATAAGCAGCTGCCATTTTCGCCTTTGATTTCCTATCCCAACAAAAACCCACAAAACAAAACTTCTCAACATCGCATATTTGAGAAAAAAAAGGCAAGAGACAGAACTCAATTGCAGAGAACCAAACAAGCTAACTCAGCAGTGATATTTTATGGTTCGTGATATTACACAAATTTGACTGATCTGATCAGATACAACAACAGAAGAACATATACGATGAGCAAAGCGAGAGAAAGAGAGATCACCTGAGAAATGGAGGAGGAGCTGCGGCGGCAGAGATACGGAGAGGGTCTTTGGAAGAAGAGGGAGAGCAAGTATATTAGGGTTTTCTACAAGTAAGAAATATATATTACTCCATTATAGGCTTGATCATCGGATGGACGGCCCAACGAGCCTTCCTGGGCCGATAACCCTTTCTAAAGATTTGGGCTCTCTGTTTGAAGTCCGGTCTAATAAAAATAGATAATTTTTTATTTATAGTTTTTAAGTTTATTTAATGTTTTAAAATCATCTAGAAAATATTTCAGTGGGTAAAAAACATACTGTATTAAATTATAATTATTTTGAAAATTAATAAAAACTCAATGGTGATAAAAACTGCATAATCCATTTAAATTATGCAACATAGAAATTATATCCAATATCTAAAATTCTCTCTGGAGTTTTTAGTTATTTATCATTGTATTATAATGTTAAACAAAAAAGAAAGAAAAACAAATTAATTATTTTCAACGTATATTGAAATCCAAATCATACTGAATTATGAAAAATAAAAATATAAAATATAAAATAGTTGGGTTTATCCTCTGTTTTTGCTCTCTTTTCACGATAACTTAAAAATGGATTTGCCCATAAGTGTCTAGAGTAGTGCAGTAATGGTAAAAGAAATTAAATATCTAACCAGCATGGAAACAATAAAAAAGACCCAACAAAAATGAAAGAAAGAGTGGGGGGAAACAAATCCTAAGCCCTTGGAATTTGCTGCAGAAAAAAGAATATATTAGACGCCATTAATGGAATATGTATATCTCTTTGGCTTCCATGTTTGGAATGACATGACACACCACAGTCGATCAGCTATTGTGCAGAGAGTGCAACCTGGCTGTTCCGGATACTTGAGCTTAGAAGTGTAGGCCCAGCAAGTATTTAAAAAAGGACATCCTTCGTCCAGTCTTTCATTCCAATACAGCCGGGGATCTCTGTTAAACAACCTAATATCAAGAAGGATATTGATAATTTATATATTAGACGCTATAAATGGAATATGCACATCCCTTTCGCTTATTAGGTGCAGTCAATCAGCTGTTGTGGTGAGAGTGTAACATGTGGCTGTTCCGAATACTTGAACTTATTTACGTACTCACAAACTGTAGCAAAAGTGTAGGCCAAAAGAAATTGTTAGATACAAACTATATATTAACTTAAATAGTACAACATTACAAATCTACAAAAAGATTAGTTGGGATCATTTTTCTTCTGTATCAAATCCAAAGCTAACCAGAACTAACAGGCAAAAGAAGAGAAAAGCATAGCAGAGCACAACAAAGCATTCTAACTACAATGGCACTGCTTTTCTAATATCATTAATCTAAAATCAACTTGAACAGAGTAGAGTAGCTATTAACGATCTCAATCATCCTACTCAAAAAAAAAAAAAAAAGACTTACAGAGTTCTCTTCTAAGAGCTCCCATCTGCAACCGCTGAGCCGCACCGATAGCTAACTGTAAAACGAATTGAGGAGAGTAGAGATCGAGAGAAGTAAGAATTTCAAGACGCTGCAAAACGAATCGAGGAGAATAGATGAATCACACAAATTGATGGAGAGAAACAAAAATGGCTTACTAATTTCAATCAATAATTGTATAATGCGAGCAATTTCAGGAGAGGAGAGGAGAGGAGAGGAGAGGAGAGGAGAGGAGATGAATCACTCACATTGATGGAGAGAAAAAAAATGGCTTACTAATTTCAATTTCAATCAATAACTGTGTAATGCTAGCAATTTCAGTTCGATTTCGATTAATAGTATAATCTAAAGCTAAATCTAAAACGAATTGAGGAGAGGACAATAGAATTACAGGAGATTTTGATTTCAGTTGAGAAGAGAGAGAAAGCAGAGCAACGAACTGAAAAATGCAGAAAATATCAGTGAAATGAAAGTAAGTAAGTAGCTACAAGCTTCAAGACACACCGACTTGTCGTTTCTGAATTTGAATCATTTGCATCTTCGAAATTAAGGATGTTTAAGGATAGATTTAGAGGGATATAGATTATCGACAAACGCGTTTTTGAGGGAGTTTCAATAAGTTGGCCAATAATCAAATTCGTCAAAATTTCTCGTCCATCGACGGAGATAGTTTGATCCCTTCTCGGGGCTTAGAGATAATTATCATAAGAGCTCATTAATCGGTATACATCATTTGTATTTTGACACATTGGTTAGTATGAAAAGTTTGTGAGATTTATTCGTATGTATAACACTCCTCCCGCTACAAATTTATAGCCTAACAAAAACTACAATTCATATGACGAGGTGAGTAGAAAGGAAAGTTGAGCAGAAAAGAGAAGAGGAGATTGCGGCTGGCGCAGACTACATATTGCAGATAAGCTTACAAGTTATTGGTGGATGCAATTCAATCACCTCTTGAGTCTCCAATGGGAAGTTCATGTTTCCAAATCAGTTGTTGGTTCCAGATCACCCCAGCTTGTGTTCATCTTCTTCTTATAGGAGATATTTCGGGTGTCTCGTAATCAAGACAAGACATATTTACATAATTGTCTCGTCGCTTATTGCTTTCTTAAAAAAATGATTTTGAACGAAAAATATACGAGTACAAAAATCAAAATCCTTGAGTAGGACTAGCAATTACCCAAAAGAACACAAGAAGAAGGAGAACTAGGACATTTCATGTTTACAAAATCAGGGATTCCTAAGCTAAGGATACACATCATTATCAACTATGAAATATCTTAGGCTCTGGAATTATCACAACCCGAGGAAACATCTAAACTGGTGTAATTGAAATCAAAGTCTATGATCTTAAGTCTTAACAAGAAACTGACAACTTGAATACAGCAATAGTCATCAACAGATGCCAATCTATCTAAGAAAAGGCGTGCCATTCTAATCCGAGACTGTGGTTTGGAGGGGAAGAGAACTTTCAACCGCCTCAGCATTTCTCTCTGCAACAATCTTGGACATTCCAAACATCTGCATACGAACCATATAGAGTAAGAAAACCGATGCACAAAGATTACGCAAAGCAAAAAAAAATATTGAAAGTCGGGATAAGCAAAGAACTTGAAAATGGGAATGAACCTTTTGAATGGTCTTCTTGAAGCAACTTTTGTGCTCATCCATTGATGCATGGATGAACTCATCAATGTGATCTTTAAAATCCTCCAAAAAGGTAGCGTCGTCACTCTTCTTCTTTCGACATGAAGTGACAGAAGGTGCTGGAGCGGTAGGTAGCGACTGTTTTTCTTGAACTTTTTGCGTCTCCATTCTTGGTGTTTCCTGTTATATACACGAACACGGTTATTTTCACGAATGACCTTTTCCAACAAGCTTCATCTACATGCACATCACAACCCTCACTCATACTCTCAGTCATCTTAAAACACAGTCTTCATAGTAAACAAAACCAATCTTCAAAATAAGATGCACATGGAGGACAAGGTTAACAGCAAAAAACAACTATACTTGCCGAAAAAAACTCAAAGATGAAATCCACAAGTAAGGATCAGGGTCATGATATAAACAGCATAATGTCAATGAATGAATTGATTTGTCCAATAACAATTCAACTTTCCTGATTCATCTTCCTCCAAACCTCCCCCTTCTTGGCTAAAAGTAAAACAAGCATAAGGTTTTTACTTTGAAGAGGAAAATGGCAATTCAAGATAGCTACTCCCTATCCATCCTGCAGGTTTATCTATACAGCAACTCAGCAAAGATATGGGTTCTGTTTTTTGAATCAGGAAGCATTTAACATAAAGGAAAATTTTGACTTTTACTAATTCCACTGCCCAAAATGCACCCATCACATAGTTATCGAAAGCAGTTTCGCACAACAATTCATATTAGCACAATTGCACAAACACATAGATACCCATATATGAAATAGTGTCTTTAATTGGATCAGTTCTACAAAAATGCAACTGCACACCAAGAATTCGAAGAAACGCCAAACACAAACATCAAAGCAAGCTCCAACGAGCTTGGTTACACAACTCAGACAAGAAAAGTGAACAAACAAAAAGCGAATTGATCGTCAAATACGATCATAACAGCCTTACCTGAAATGTGATAGTCAAATGGCACCAGCAAAAGAGAAAGCTGTATATTTTGATTTGGTTAATCTGTTTTATGCCTTTTGGATTTGAGAATTTTTGGTTTGATGAGCAAGAAACAAAAAAAGCGTTTTCTTCTCTCTAGTCTAGAGAAATCTGGATTCAAGAACGAAAACGGTGCCGCTTAGAGAAAATAGAGCCGACTTGTAGTTCGGGAGGTGAGGCTCGGAAGATGGCCAGTGACGTGTCATTCTCTTGGACATTGTC
>NBIL01139653.1:0-12887 GCA_002752925.1 Viola pubescens var. scabriuscula
TTTTTTAGCTTATTTCGTCAGCTGCTATAGCTACCAATAGCTAAAGAGCAACTGGAAAAGTGAGACTCACAAGGAAAAAGTTTATTCTTGATTCGCCCCTTTCATTTATTCCTTCAAAGTGTGAGAAATTAAGTAGGGATAATTGAGCAGCAAAAAAATCGTATAGCAGAAAACACAATAATCATTTCCTTAGTTGAACCAGAACGAAGGGCGTATTAAACAGGGAGCAGCAAAAAGTTCTGTATTTGTTTATTGTGCCTTTGCCCATGTACTCATTATTATTGATTAAATGAATGATTGATGGTTTGAGTTCTACTTTCTTTTTACAGTTGATTTAAGAGAAATTATGTGTACTGCTTTCTTAAAAAATCGATACATTTCTAAATAAAAAGAAAAAAAACGTAACTGGCTCAGCCCGAACAGAAGGGGAAAAAAGAGAGTAAGCAAAGCATCGCAGAGATGAAGGAAACCTTTGACTTATTTCTCAACTTATAATGCACAAGTGTGTTATCCTTCCTGTAAAAAGTACAGATGTAGATGACATCCCGCCGATACAGTAACAAATTCATGTCGAGACATCTTTTCTGATATTGTTTCCAGATAGAGCACATGCATGGAGGTGCAGAGGCTTCAAAGATCAAGGAGCAGCAGATTTCAAAAAGTCAATTGACTTCCGTTGCTGAAGAACAAAATCGAAACTTCGTTACAAAAATGGCATGCATACGTAATAGAGGCACCACATACACGCACATCAATGCATTCTAACACTGGTGCATGCACTTGCTATCCAGACGGATTGCAATTAGTGCTAACATGAGCTAGGTAAACCAGCACCCCAACAAGCAGTATAGGGCTAGAGCCTAGGGCCACACGGAGCTGCTTGGCCCATGGCTAGCATTGAACCGCATTTCTCCAATCCAAACAGATTGAGACTTACAGCAGTTAGTAATTTATTACTATAAAATCTACTACTAGTAATCAGCCTCTTATTTCTATGCAAATTGAATCTAGTTTACCTTTGCAATTGGTATCTTTTCCCTCGCCGAGTCTATCAAGGAGAAATCAATATCCGCCACAGTAATTCCAGTCGAAAGTCGATCTGCAGAAGTAAAAGGACATCAATTAAGAGTGCCAGTTGGGAAACAATCCAATCGTGCATGACGCATATCCAGATGAAGCACCCCAAACTGGGAAGAGAGACTTTGTTCGAAGGGTCAGCAAGTAAATTGCACCCAAACAAGGCACTAGTTCTCACCTGGCAGTCGGCCAACCACGGTTCCCCAGGGATCAATTATTAAAGTCTCACCATAGCTTTCTCTTTTCTCATTATGTTTTCCAGCTTGTGCAGAAGCTACTACCTGGTAATTTGCAAATCATGACCAGTGAGATCCAAGGCACAAGATACATATACTTATACATTGTCAACAAACTTCATACGTCCGATAACCATCAACTGCAAAGAACTATCAACAGAAGATAAAAACTTAATTAAATTAAAGGTGAGATATGATCTCATACATAGCACTGAGTCTCAATTGCACGAGCACGCAGAAGAATTTCCCAGTGCGCCTCACCAGTTATTTTTGTAAAAGCTGAAGGAACCAAAAGAATCTGCAAAGAATGATAAAAAAAACCTCAAGTTTCCAGATCTTAAAGAACTAGTTATTTGATGAAATTAAGAGGTTGGTTGTACCTGTGAATCATGTTGGAACCTCAGCTGTTGATAAATCTCTGGAAATCTCAAGTCATAGCAAACTGATAGGCCTAAGCGTCCAACAGGACTGTCAACCGCAACTATATCTTCCCCTGGATGTGATCCAACATGTATCAGTAGTTACATACAAACAACTGGAATCAAGGTGTAGAAACTTTTTAGAAACGCAACAACCACAAGCCGGATCCTTATCAAAGGACTTTACTTTATGCAGAGGCAACCAACCATACCAATGCAGTTTATGAGCACATAGACCAATGGTAAACACATGTCCATTTACATTTCAGGTGTGCATTTAAGAAGCAAAATGTAAACAAGTATTTGACAAAGCTCCTTCATATATTCAACCAAATGGAAGCACCGAATGCGAAAAATTAATGCAGCAACAGAAGCTAATTATTTATTTAGGAGGTTGATCAAACACATAGGTAAAGAAGCTTACCAGCTTCTGTAAAGCTACTTTCCTTGTATGACCTTCCACCAGGCACATCTACGTCAAACCTTCGTTAGAAAAGAGTAACAATTCAGTGCTGCCTAAATCATTCAAAAGCTTAAATTTAGCTTGGCACATCAACAAAACAATGGTAATAAGCACAAAGAACCAATAATTAACCAAACAACCAACATATCAACCACATTGCAGATCAGATAGAAAGAAAGCTGTCTTACAAGTGAATCTTTCGATAAGTGCTTCTAATATTCCCACTATTATCCACAATAACATGGGTGTTACGCAAATGTGAATCATCACTCCCTTTCTCTTGAAACCCTCCAAGTGACAACCAAATTCCCGACTCCCTGCAAAATTCATCAGAACCCAAAACCAACTAAATACAACAGAAAAGAAAATAAGACTTTGAAGTGCAAAAGAAAAACACAAACTTTAGACCTTGCCATGGCGCAATATTGCTGCATGATCGGCCCGTCCAAAGGCTCTGCAACCTTAATGCTATCTCCATCTCTGGCGCCTATAAACGAAAAGCTCTCCGGTAAACACAGCAGTTTTGCTCCCGCGGAAGCTGCTTCCTGTTAAAAAAGTACACTAAATTCTATAGTTGGGTTCTTTCAAAGGACAGGAAAAAGAGGAGAGAAAGGAAAAAGGAAATTACTCTGACAAGGCGGGAGCAGGTGGCGAGATTAGCGGCGAGGTCGTTGACGGAGGTCATCTGAGCTGCGGCGATGCGGACTGAATTAGACGCCATGTCTGAGGCGAAGGAAATGGTGGCGGAAACACGTGACTGGACGGTCAAGGAACGGCAACGCACGTGAGTGATCGGACAAGGGTGGGAGGGAGAGTAGAAGTTGAGAGTGAGACCAATTGGCATCGTTGACAAGAGGAAGATTACTCGCACGAACAAAAATATATCTTGTACGTTTTGCTATTTGGACCTTGTATTTTTCTATATTTCCAAGATACGCCCATGATTTAACATATACTCGAGTTTCTCCTGGATTTCATCTAGAATTTTATCATAAATACGCCCATGGTTTGGTATAATGAAAAAAATCAAGTAGCTACTAGTTAGCACTTAGCACTTAGCACTAATGGTGATTAAACCTAATGTAATACCATTTTTTAATTTTTTTTCATGAATTATGATTATTTCCCCCGATCCTCTTTTTATATTAGTTCTTCGTATCGCCCCTAAAATTTTAAATTCTCCTCTAACAATACTTAAAATTCTATTCTTTTGATTTAATCCTTTACATTTGGTTCGTAAAATTTTAAATTCTACCATAATAGTTCTTAAAGTTCTATTATTTTTACTTTAATCATTAATATTTGTTTCCTAAAGTTTCAGATTCTCTCGTGATAGTCATCAAAGTTCTACTCTTTTTATTTTAATCCTTCATATTTGCTTCTAAATTTTTTGAATTCTCTCATAATAGTCCTTTAAGTTTTATTATTTTTACTTTAATCATTTACATTTGCTACACTAAAGAAACAAAAAAAAATTCCACTAAATATTTTAATTATTGAGGGAAGGATGAATTTCAATGCAACTCTACACAATTCTGCAAATTATAGATGGTTAAATAATTTATTTTTATATTAACTTTTAATGCGACTATGGCCATTTTTTTTACTACATGGATGTTATTCAATCCATGCATGAAGACCGAAGAGGAGATTGAGTATTAAGAAGATGGCTAGACAGAGGGCAAGACCTTCGTCTAACACAAATAGTTTTCTCTAGTAGAAATTGAGGAATTATGAGGTATCAAACAAAGGTGGAGCTCTGGGATCCAATGATGGCGGAGGTATTTCCCTACAACATCAATCTCAAATGGTTATGGTGGTTGGCCAAAAGCAACCATGGGTCGATCAATGAATATCCTCGTGTGGAATTGTCAAGGATTTGGACGATCCTTGACAAAAAGAACCCTGGTAGAGCTCTACCACAAATATCGTCCGGGGGTCATTTTTCTAATGGAGACAAAAGGTGAGAGAAGCAAGCTAGACGGAGTTAAATGAAGTTTGAGTTTTTTCAATGAGTTTTATGTTGATCTAGTAGTAAATTCTGGGGATTTAGCCTTATGGTGGGGTGGTGAGGTTGACATAACAGTCACTTATAGTTCTAAGAACTATATTTGATGTCGTTTTTGGGAATTGGGGGGAAGCTGCCGGAGAGCTTCTTTTGTGTATGGTGCCCCTACGTATTCAGATAGAAGTTTTGTGTTTGAAGATCTCCTAAGTTTTGATCAATTTGTGGTCATCCCTTGGTGTTGTATGGCGATTTTAACTCGATATCTTTTAGAGATGATAAGAAAGGAAAAATAAAGGTAAGAGCCTTCATGCTGGAAAATTTGCATAACTTTTTGTTTGATGCTGGCTTGATTGACTTAGGCTTTATTGGCTCCTCATTCACCTGGTCAAATGGGAGATTAGGGGAAAATAGAGTCTTGGAAAGATTGGATAGGGGTCTTGCTAATGCAGAGTGGATAGGAATTTTCCCTTTGGCAGTGGTTGTACATGAAGCTTCGGTTGGCTCAGATCATGTTCCGTTACTCACAAAAAATGGCTGGTGATATTCCGAGGGTCCATATAAATTTTCTCTTTGAAGCGAATTGGATAGGAGAGGCGGGATGTGAAGAGGCGATTGTTGATGCCTGCAGAGTTGATATTTTGGGTTCGCACATGTTTAAGATGAAAAAAATCCATGACATGTGTAGTCGATTGAAGAAGGAGATTATGATTTAGATTGTGAATCATCTCAAATATGTCTTCCATTCTAATGGGAACAGAGTCACTGATTTGTCTTTAGAAGGGATGGTTCCATTAATTTCAACTCAAGCTAATGAGGGTTTGATTCGTGCAGTCTCCAATGAGGAAATTGAGGAAGCGATGAAGGGGCTAGAAGAGAGTAAAACTCTTTGTCCGGATGGTTTCCCGGGGGATTTTCTATAAGCAATATTGGCGGATTGTCAAGTCAAAGGTGATGGAGGCCATTGGCCGCATTCTTAAGGCGTTGAACAATACCAATATAACGTTGATTCCAAAAATCAAAACCGGACTAAGGTCAACCACTTCAGGCCAATTGGGTTGTGAAACTTCTGTTATAAAATCATTGCAAAAATCATGTATAGCAAATTAAAACCTTGCTTGGAAGACATTATCTATCCTATGTAGTCCACATTTGTTCCGGGTAGGGAAATCCACGACAATATAACCATTGCTCATGAAGCTTTCCACTCTCTTAAGACTACAAAAGGGAAAGTATCGTGGTCTGTGACTGTCGAGCTCGATAAGAATAAAGCGTATGATAGAGTCGAGTGGTCTTTTCTCCAAGCAGTAATGGTTAAATTGGGGTTTTGCTCAGTGTGGGTTGATTGGATTATGGAATGCGTGTCTACTATCACTTTCTCCATCTATGTAAATGGAAAGCACACTAATCTATTTAGTCCAGAAAGAGGTTTAAGACAAGGGGATTCATCGTCTCCTTACTTGTTCCTTCTTGTTGAAGAAGCCTTGTCAGCTAGGATCTCTGCGGTAGTAGACGCTAGGGGGGTTGAAAGGATTGCGTATTAGACAGACTTGTTCGGTGATCACTCATATGCAAAGAGTAGATGGCTCATTATTTTTTTCTAAAGGCAGATGGGACTGAGTGCGAAGTTCTTTTGAAGATTCTCCATGATTATTGCAGCGCCTTTGATCAGTTAATTGAGTTTAACAAGTTTGGCCTATTTTTCAGTCGAAATACCCCAAATTCTTTAAAATGTATTGTGGAGGGAGTTTTGGGCATGAGCAGGTATGATAATCAAGAGAAATACCTACGTCTTCCGTCCATATAGGGCAAGTCTAAATCTGAGGTGCTCTGTTACATTAGAAAAAAGGTGGGAGCTAAATTGCAAGGCTGGAGCCACCTTCTTCTCTCTAATGCGGGTAGAGAAATTCTTATCAAATCAATGGCTTTGGTTGTGCCTTCTTACTGTGTGTTGACATTCAAGCTCCCCATCTCTTTGTGTGACAAAACTACAAGTGACATTCGTCAATTCGGGTGGAAGAAAAGATCAGAAAAAAATAAGATTAATTGGGTTGCTTCAGATAGATTAACAAAGAGCAAGCGGAAAAGGAATTTAGGTTTCAGAGACTTTGAGCTTTCAAACAAGGGTCTTCTCGCAAAATCAATGAGTTATATGTCTAGGTGTTAAAAGGCATATATTTTCCAAACAGCTCCTTCTTAGATGTGGTCCAACTTGCTTGAAGGTCGGCATGCTCTAAATTTGGGGACCCGTTGGAATGTGGAGAATGGTAACACAATCAGCGTTTGGAAGGATGCATGGGTTCCTTCGATTCCTCCATTAAGAATTCCTGATTCTAGGCCCTCTTTTCTTCATAATTTAAGAGTGACTGATCTTATGTGTGGAGGGGAGTGGGATAAACCAAAGCTGGAGTTTTTGTTCTACCTTATTTTTATTCATCGACACGTGCGGCTGATTATATTGCTAAGTTTGCTTTGTCTCTTCTGACTTCCAACTGTTTAGGAAGTTTGTTCTGGACTTTAGTTTCTGATCGTGTTTTTGTAGCTCTTATTGATAAAGAGTGTCCTTCGTGATTTTATAAAGTTTTATGCCTAATAGAAATATTTAGGCGTTGTTCGGTATTTGTACTACCGTTTCCTGCTTTTCTGTTTTTTCCACAGTACCCATTATCCCTCCTGCTCGAACATCATCTCACCCACCCAACCTCAGTCTCCCACCATCTCTCACCATCAGAGCAGATCTGGCGGCCACAACCACCATTGGCGCCTCCTCTCTTCTCCATAACCACGGTTGGATTCAACCACCGTAGGATACACATCACCATCTCCACCGACAATCTCACTCACATCACCATCTTCACCGTCTCCGACCATACTGTACTTTCTTCTTTTTTAATCAAATCAAACCAATGACGGTGGAATCGACGGAATCGCCTGATGACGGATGGGAGAGGAAAGGCCGACCGGCGATGAACTAGGTGAGCGGAGGTACAAGTATGATGGTGAATTTTGTCGCCGAAAGAGATCGGAAGAGATGATTTTGGTCAGATCTGATGGGTGAGTTCAGTGAAGAGAGAGAGAGAGAAAAGACGATGTTGACTGTAGTTTTTAGTTTTTACCCAATTTTGTTGCTGCTGGGTGCTCTAATTGATACTGGTTCAAAATTCAATTAGTACCCAGCAAGACCATCGCATCCAAATTTCTTTATCATTTGCTGTGATAGAAACTGGTTCAATTACCGGTCAATTTTGTTTCAATTTATGAGAAGAAAAAAAATATTAAAGATCCAACGCATAATTTGCGTTATAAATAGTGATTAGTCGAACTATGACCTTATCTGTCGAAAAATTAAATTTCAAAAACTGAAAGACAAAACAACCAAAAACAATTTTTGGTGACAAATAAAAAAACTAAAAATAGCAAACGATACCTAACACGCTCTTACTTAGTCCAATTAAAAGAAATTTAACACCTTATTAATCTTGATAAATTAAAATATGGAACCATCAAAGATTTATGTGAATGACTAAATGGTCGAGTAGATTGTTTATTGATGGTAAAAAATTCTAGTAAAATTTAAAATTCGAATCCCACCTCAATTTATAAAAAAATAAATTCAAATATGAATATATTTACTTTTTTTTCATTAAACTCCTAAGAACTTATCATAATAATAAAAAAAAAATTACTAGAAAACCTCACAAAAAGTCATTGTGGGTAACATTTTCCGAAATGGAATGTTTTTTGTTACTATAAAAAGGAAAAAAAATAGATGAGAAAAAGCTGCCTAAAGTCAAGGGTTTTGTTGTTAGGTCAAAGTCAAAACCTCCGAAATGCCAATAAATTAGAAAAACAAAAACGGAAATTCCAACCCATACCATCCACAAAAAGCCACAATCATATTTTGGCATAACCAGATAATTAGTAGGAAAGAATGAAAGTGAAAGAGATGAGAAGAGAGCCTTCTTATCAAAGTACCAGATTTGTTGTATAAGCACACTTCTCTCTCTTTTACATAAACCTAAAAATAAAAATAAAAACATCCACATAACCCAATCACAATCTCCTCAACCCTCTCTGGATCTACCTTTATTACAACCTTGTTTTCCTGTTAGAACATTCTAAATCCCCCTTCATTGGATTTTGTCAACTTAAAATCCTTCATTTTTTAGGCTTTTTTTGCACTTGAAGCCTTATTTTTTAAGGATCAAACCAGGTTTGATTACAAACCCATGAAGATTCTTTTTTTCTCTTCTCGTCTATGCGTCTTTTTACTTCATACTCGTTTTTGGTTGATACCCATTTTTCATTTTTGTTTTGTCGATCGTGTTTCAGATTGATGGTGCCTGCAATTTGGTTTTTTTGACAAAATCTCGTAAGGTATGTTATTGAACTATGCACCAATATTTTAAAATGTTCCATGATGTTTAAAGGTTGCCTCTTTTGACAAATCCAATGCAATTTCATACCTTTCTCATCGAATTTGATTCGCATCTTCCTGCGCATGTTGATTGTGCCCTTCCATGTTTCGTGACTGCACGTTAAACCCATTGTGCTCAGCTTTTTGTATGGTGTTCCAACGGCAGCCGCATGGTGCTTGGATTCCTATTTGTCTTTACCCTGTGTTTGACAATAGTGTGTACATCCCTACTTAAATTTAGTGCACAGCTTTGAATCATATTGGACAATTTTTGGGACATTTCCTTAACTTGTAGTGTGTAATCCCTTTGCAGATTAATGGTGTCTGCATTCATTGATGTTGTTTTGACTTGTGAAACCTCTATTACAAGGGATATTAGGGACAAATCAGAAGCAAGATTGGGCTTTGATTTGAGGAATAGTCTCATAGCTGGGTTATTTGGTTGAGAATGTGAGTCATGGTATCCGCATTGATGCGAATAGTCTCACCCTGTTGGAAGCCTTCCGCAGAAGAAGATTCTATTAGAGGTGGAGATGCATTTGATAGGGCAGACGGTTTGTTATGGTACAAAGACTCCGGACAGCATGTTACGGGGGAGTTCTCAATGGCTGTAGTTCAAGCAAACAATCTATTGGAAGACCATAGTCAACTCGAGTCAGGGCCAATGAGCTCAACTGATTCAGGTCCTCAGGGAACATTTGTTGGAATTTATGATGGCCATGGAGGTCCAGAAGCTGCTCGGTTCGTGAATGACCGTCTTTTCGATAATATAAAAAGTATGTCATGCTTCTTTTCTAGTTTTTTTTTTAATTTTTTTATCTTTTTAGGGATAAATTCTGCTCTAATGGAGAAAACAGTTGAGTTCATGGAACTCCCTACTGTATGGCTTATATACATCTTTATTTTGTTTCCTTCACTCCTGTTAATCTTCTATTGTCTGTTTTTGTCCATCACAGGTAGAGTCTTAGTTTTTCTTGTATGCTGATAGTTAGTGGTCTGCATTCATTCTGATGTTTGGCTATTTGAGGTTTTATAAACATAGTTATTGACTATGTCAAGATTGGAACTCCAGAGGTACACATTAGGTGCCAAGTCAACTTATAAATACATGAACTTGTCCTCTGTTCTGTCTGTGTTACTTGGTCAGGCTGAAGTAGAAGTTCTCAATTGGAAGCTATTTAATGTTCTTTTTATAACTGGTGATATGTATTTTATTGCAGCTTAAATTTATTAAATCATATTTGACAATGCTTTTGCATAAAATTAAGTTAGACCAATCTACCATTCTAATGGAATTTAAAGTAGAATTTGAGCTTGAATATCTTCTGAGAGGTTTTATGATGGATGCATCTACTCTTGTGTCCTGAGTTTGAGACGCTTTCACCTTCTCCACCCCTGGCCGCTGTAGTTTTAACATGCAATAGTTCACAAAATTGATTGTGTGGTTTATAAATGTTCAATGAATAGTGATGTCTCTCTCGCTTTGTTCGTTTTATCACACGTGTCTACCCCAGTTTAACTGTCAAGTGCTTATATGGCTAATGCACATGTTACTGACTTTTTCAGCTATTCATGCTGCAGAATTCACATCAGAAAGCCATGGAATGTCTGAAGATATTATCCACAGAGCATTTTTGGCAACAGAAGAGGAGTTTCTTTCTCTAGTAAAGAAGCAATGGCTAATTAAGCCACAAATTGCCTCTGTTGGTTCATGCTGTTTAGTAGGCATAATATGCAGTGGACTTCTATACATTGCGAATGCAGGGGATTCTCGGGTGGTTTTAGGGAGATTAGATAAGACTTCTAAGGTAGTTAAGGCTGTTCAGTTATCATCTGAACACAATGCAAGCATAGAATCTGTGAGAAAGGAGTTGTTCTCATTGCATCCTGATGATCCACAGATCGTTGTTTTGAAGCACAAGGTTTGGCGTGTCAAGGGTCTTATTCAGGTGACTTTTATGGCATATCGACTCTTCATAGTTGTTTCTTTAGTTGTATCCGTTCGATTGAGCAACATGACAATTTCCCTCTTTCTCCCTAAAAATTTTTAGAATGGTTGGTGTTTTTGCTCCTTAGGTGTGGAAATGATTTGATTGCATTACCGTGTATTTGCACAAAAATGTCTGTTTCCTTGCTAAATTCTGAGTTGTTCTGTGCTCAGAGTTACACCTGAATCATGATTTCTCACCATATCTTCAACAAGTTTAGTAAAGAGAAATGTCTTTGCTTTTAAGGAGTAGAAGCAGGCTGCCATGCCCACCGATTCATGAGCCGATAAGTTACTATTGAAACTATCTTGAATTTTAAGGTTTTGCTGGGAAGTTTCTTTTTCTAATATATTATTATCACTCTTTCATCAAATAGGCACCTATAACATACTCCAAATGAATTGTAAAATGGTCATTTATGATGTATTCGGCGGAGATAGCCTAGGACATGTTTAGCATGATGTACCCATATTAATGTAAGATTAATCAAGTTTCGTGGGTGTGAACACAGCATATATCAGCACATATAACTTGAATTTTTGTGTGTACGTGTTTTCTGTAATGTTGATGCAAATTTGAGGAATCAACATGTTTCCTGCACAGATGTAATTTGCAAAAAAGGGGTTTTTGTTGACAACATTTATTACTCTTGCAGATCTCCAGATCCATCGGTGATGCTTATCTGAAGAGGGCAGAATTCAACAGAGAGCCTCTTTTGGCTAAATTCAGATTGCCTAATACCTTTGATAAACCAATTCTTAAAGCTGAGCCAGCAATTACTGTGCACAATCTGTGCCCTACAGATCAATTTCTTATCTTTGCCTCAGACGGCTTGTGGGAGCACCTAAGCAATCAGGAGGCAGTTGACGTCGTTCAGAATTCGCCACGTAATGTAGGATATCTCTATTTGGTTTTGACTTTCTTTAAAGTTGAGTCGTGGTTATGTGAAAATTTATATCCATTTTCAGGGTTTTTTGATTCCAAAAGCCATCAGAATTAGTGCTTTCTTCCTTGTTTTTGTCCGTCTCTGGTTGCTGAACCAACTAGAATCTTTATTTTGTTTATAGCTCTAATATTTATCATTTATTACTGGTAAACAATCTGAAACAGATTTTAAGCTGCCTGTTTGGTGCAATTGATTGATTGATTTCCTGCAACCACTGAAATATTTACCTGTCACAAGAAGCTAGCACAATGTTAGGTTCTTAATGGTCTGGTTGTTTACGTTTTCTATGGCAACTACTGTGAAGAAAAAGGTTTTTTTTTTGTCGTAATTTGTTATTGGATGGGTATTATTTGACACATTTTGAAGTTCTTCATCCTTACTAAAACAAACTTGTCTTGCAGGGCGTTGCAAGGAAACTTCTTAAAGCTGCACTTTGCGAGGCAGCAAAGAAAAGAGAAATGCGATATTCAGACTTGCAAAAGATTGATCGCGGCGTCAGGAGACATTTTCATGATGATATCACAATCATAATTTTGTTTCTGGATTCACATTTGATCAGTTGCGGTTCAATACGTGGACCTATGCTTTCGATCAAAGGTGGTGGTGGTACCTCTGGAAGTGCCAGTGCTTAGTTCAAAAGGTTCTATATATCTAGCACTCAAATCTCCATTTCTTGATTTGTATTAAGAAGATTTTTTTTCTTTTTTCAAAGAGGAAAGTTTTAAGAAACAGTTTTCCCCGTTTTTGATCCAATAACTCCTAAATTGTATAGCTATCCCACTCAAAAACTTGATTCTATAACCCCACAAGAGAATTCTATGGTTAGTATAGTCGATGCCTCATAACAACCATTTCTTGGTTTTGCCTATCGGCATGTGATGATTTTTATTGGTGCCGCTGTTAACTGTCTGTGAGAAACATTGAAGCATTATTCAGTTTCTGTTTTGCTCAGTTTTGTCCTTATTTGCAGGCGAGCCCGTCTTGCCTGAATCTTTTTTAAGCTTATCCTGGTGTGTTATATTTCTTCATTATCTGATGGAGCTGAATCTTTGACATGCTGTGTTGTGTGAATCTGATACCGCCTTCTGGCCTTTCTGATCATCTTTCTGGTGAAGCCAATATGAAGCTAGATGTATATTCCTGTGTTCTCAAAACGATCTTTATTTTCAATTTATAGCTCGCTTCAACTGTCCCCACAGGCGGTTACGCGGTGTATGCTGCCTTTAGCTTGTGCTGTTGAGGATATGATATCATACATGAGATCGGTGGTACAATCAACTCGAAATGGCGTTTAGATGGGCGTTTTAGGGTCTTGAATGCGCTCATTTTTGTTACA
>NBIL01139654.1:0-10122 GCA_002752925.1 Viola pubescens var. scabriuscula
TCAGTTAATAAAAAACAGAGGGAGTATTAGCTTTATTGATTAAAAAATTAAATATATTGATCGAAGTATGACAAATCACACGTGAAATATCATCCCCGGTACACCCTATAATTTCTCCCTCTCCTCCCACCAACTTTATTAAAATTAATACGGATGCTTCCATTAAATCGGAAACAAATAGTATTTCCTACGGTGGTGTTCTGTTGCGAGACTATATGAAAGTGGATTAGATGATTTGTGGGAAACATTGGGTACTGCTCCATTGCAGGGTGAACTTTGGGCTATTTTGGAGGGTCTTAAATTGGCCAAAAGCATTGGCTACACTAAGGTCATTATTGAGACTGATAGTAGTAGCTCTCCAATCTCATAGAAACCTCCTGGTTGCTGATATGGTAGTCTGCTTTGATTCACATATGAACCTGCTGGTCGGTGATGGTTGTTGATACGGAGGTATGTGATGGTTGTTGATACGGGGGTCCAGGTATTGCTGAGGCAGCAGCAGGGGACGGGTAAGTAACAGTAATTTGTGGGGTGGGGGAAGCAGTAGGGGGGAAGGAGGTGACCGTAATGGGGGGCGTCGTTGAAGGAGTTTGAGAGGGAGAGGCGACTGTGGTGGGGGAAACTGATATAGTGAGTGTGGAGGAAGCATTGACTGTATCAGTCAGAGATTGGGGGGAAATGGCGAGCTGTGCAGCAAGAGAAGCGGTCGAGGTGGGAGTTGGAGTCTTGAGTATGGAGCTTGCGTTCAAGGTAGAATTGGTCGCAGCAGCTGCTGAAACTCTGCAGCATTTTCTCCTCCTTTTAGACGTGCTGACAATAGCTGGCTGCATTTCTTTCCTGCTTTCATTTTTTTTCTCCAAACCACTTATTAGATTCATGATGCTCTCGCGTGAGAGATCAGATGATTCTTGAATACTGTACTTATCAAAGCATTTCAGCACATCCCTTGCCTCCGCTATTCTTCTTTCTGTGGCTGCAATCTGCCAACAAGTAGTTTTAAGTACACAAGTGGCAGGTGGATCTCAAAATGAGAAGTGACGGATAAATTTTGACAGAGATACAAGAAAGATACCTTTGCACAAAGTGATCCAGCAGTAAATTTGTTCTCTTCAATCTTGGATCGCAACAAGAAATTTTGCAAGAGTGGGGTAGGTGGGAGGTGATTAACCAGATTAAAAGCACAAATGAATGTAACAGCTGCCAAGTGATGTTTGCTTCTGATAAGATTTTTAATAAAACCTGCAAAAACAAACATTAGTAGGATCTTATGAGTTACGAGTGCTCTTTTTTGGGGAAAAAAATAATTTCAATCAGAGTAATTGGGTGAGGATATGTAACGTAAGACATGGTTAAGCTACAGTACCAAAGGGTTACTGCTATTCTACTATATTTCCAACATCAGCATTTCTAAACAGGAAACAATAATAAAACCAATGAGGAAGCTTTAACGAAGGCGGCATTCCATTGAATTTTGGCCACATCAGATAAAGAGAAGAAAATAACTTTGTAACACAATCATGCTAACAGATATTGTGGCCACTAAATACTTGAGAGTGCACGACATTGTTCCTACATATACGCACAATTTATCTCTGCATATATGAAACAAGGAGTAGTAGAAAATACATAATTTTCCATATAGACAGGTTGTGATAAAAATAAAAGATAAGCATCAAGAAATAGTTGAAGTGGATGCCCACGTGATTCCTTGAGAAAGCTTGCAACAATTGTAAGAGATGAGAAAAGATATTAACATCAACCAAAAATTGAACCTCTTGCTTTATTGTTACTTAGGAAAACGGAGGATAATTGTCTGTTCTCATATGTCTCTCAATATCACGGTAATGAGGTCATTAACAAAGTGACAGGGTAGTAGCACAAAGTGAGTGATCCATGAGACTGTACTAGGAATGAGAAAACTATAGCAAATGACCAAAGTACTACAATAAGGCATATGCACATCGCATTGTTGTGGAAACAGCTTCAGTAGAACCCAACAAGCAGATGCATTCCCCTCAGTAAATTATCAAATGACTTCGTTAAACAAATTCACTCTTACTTCTGGATGTTTTATAATGAATTTCATTCTTAGTGTTCAATACAGGGGTCAATAAAAGTATGTCATAGTCATATGCATGTTTTCAGCCAATTCTAGGTCAACTATACAACTTTGGCAGGATAATAGAAAGTACCGAATAATAGTAATTAGAAACTAACCAGAAATCTTATCCTTAACTCCAAGGACAGATAATAGATCAACAGCCTGGTCAAATCGAGCAACAATCTCCAAACAGCTCAAAAGCTCATCCGTGGTAAAAGAAGAAGATAGTCCATAAGCACCAACAAGTGACAAAAATCCAATGATTTCCTTGCAATGCTCCGAATCCTTTTTCATTTTAGACATCCACTCCAATGCAACTTTCATTGCTTCTTTACTGACATCAGGTCTGATCAATGGTGATAATCTCATCAACTGCTGTAATAAAAGATTGCAACTCTCCTTGACCACACCATCTTCGAACTCCTTATCTCCACTCTTTAAGTGGGGATGGTAATATCCTTCCATTGCATCCAACACAAGCATTGCAGGGTCTGCCGAGTGCCCAAGAGCATAAAGCACTTCATCCTTCAACTTACCATGGTGCCTATGACCCTCATTAAAGAATATTTGTAAGGCTCTCCCATCCATTGTCAGAGAAAGATGAAGATTGGCATCCAGCGGCAATGCACTTCCCACCACACAGCTATCTGGTGGCTCCATCTTCATATGAACATTACCATTATCGACAAGTCTTCTTTCTTTCAGCTCAAATTCCCTACACCGCTCTTCAAATTTCTTGTCCTTCAATTCAAAATCTTTAGTTCGGTCGAGAAGCTTATTGCTCTCCATCTTAAATTGACTCCAGCATAATTCAACGCTCTCCTTGTTTGATTCTATCTCCGCATACTTCTTAATAACTGCCTCTTTTTCCAGGTCCAGTTCAACAAGTTTCACATTCTCCAATTCAAATGTCCTTAGCTGCTCTTCCAGCCTCTTCTTCTTTACTTCAATCTTTTCACATTGCTCCACAAGCTTCTTATTTTCCACCTCAACCTCCTTCATTCGCTCCTCAACCTTCATTTCCTTTAGTGCAACTTCTTTCATTTTCTCTTCTGTTCTCTTCTCCTTCAATTCAATCTCCTTATACCGCTCCGCAATTTCAGCCTCAACTTTCTTACTTCGTTCCTCAATCTGCTTCTCCCTCAACTCCACTTCTTTAATTTGTTCGGCAAGCTTCCCTTTGTCGGATTCAACCTTCTCCATAATAGAATTCTTCACCGACTTCTCAATCTCTCTCTTCCTCACCTCATCTTCCTCCTTACGCTTCACCTCAAACTGCTCCTCTCCCGTCGCCAACTCCTTCTCTCTCTGACATACAGATTCCTCTTTCGCATCCGCAGCTCTAACCCTCGCCTCAACCGATTCCTGAGCACTCGCTAACTCTTTCTCCTTCCTCTGTAACTCTTCGAATCTGGATTCTT
Organism: Viola pubescens var. scabriuscula; assembly: GCA_002752925.1. NCBI lineage: Eukaryota > Viridiplantae > Streptophyta > Magnoliopsida > Malpighiales > Violaceae > Viola > Viola pubescens. Next base: position 3,523 of record NBIL01139654.1, read on the forward strand.
GAACGGAGCGCAGTTCCCTGGCGCGTTGCTCCACGGCATTGCTTGTGAAATCTAAATGATCCTCTACCTCTTTCCACTGGATAGTGAAGATAAGAAAGGAAGACGCGCTATCACTGAGTTGCTGGAGCGTCCGGCGCATGCTTCGACGGCGCAAGTCGGTGGCTTTCAACTCCGACGAAAGAATTTCTTCATCCATTGCAGACTGCAGAACTGAAGAGAGGAGCTTTGCGAGAAATTAGGGCATTCGTGATTCGACAGCTGAGCTGGGCTTCACTCAAATGAGACAAAAATTAACAAAACTCAATTTCTTTCAGAAAAGAAAATGAAAAGTAAAATTTGGCTTACTAATAGTACAACTTTTTTTAAGGAGAACGAATTGAAAATGGAAATTTTAATTTTTTTTTTTATAAAAAGACATGGTTTTCTACAACACTCAACGGTGGCAGATAATTGGAATTGTTTCATTTAAATCTTAAACCAAACTTAAAGCAAAATCATAAATTGCTTTCTTTCTCAATAAATAAATAGATAATAATAATAATAATTGGAATTGTTTCATTGAACTGCTTGTTTCTTAGATTGTTGATGGGAAAAAAATATGGAGAGATCTTGTTATTCAATACTATCTTGGTGGTGACAAATAAAGGAGTAATTATTTTGTTTGTCGAAAATTAAATTTGTTCGGTATCGTTTCTATTCTGAATTTTTTTCAGAAACAATTCAAAACAATCAAAATATAATCAGACGTAGTAATTCTAAAATTTCGAGATCGAGCCTTGTAATTGTGTTCCTCCTATCTAAGACAAGAAATAAATGAGAAAAGTTGCATAATACAATCCTAATTTCCATAATTTAGTTTTCTCCTTTTATTTTCTTTTTTTATAAGCTGGGAAATTTCGTTGCATATCCCTAAAATTTATGCGGATATGTAAAGAAGGACTAAGAAAGATTGCATGAAGAGAACTCTTCATGAATTATAATAATGCGATTGTAAAACATGGAAATGCAGAAGATGCCAACTTCTAGACCACGAGTTAGAAGAATTTCAAATGCAAAATCATTCAAGTAGGCAATGCTGTAAATGCCAAACCATGTAATTTCCTAACAAAATCATGTAATGTCCTAATTTGCAGTAGTCGTAGATTATAGCAGGTGAAAAAAGTTAATTAAGAAAAGACTCTGCGTTAGGACTTATATAAACATCAAAATGACCACCAAACACCCTCCACAGTTGATGGGATTGGTAGAAGAAAGCCAAGAAAGGAGAAACAAAAATGTAATTCTGTACACTTCTGGGCGTCCTACTCTCTTCTATCTGACTACAACCCTAAAGTCTGCTTCTCTATTTCTATTTGTTAAGTTAACAGAACATAGCAGGCTGCTACGGTCTCCAAGATGGCATTGGGTAAGGGCCGTGTTGTGGGTTGAAAGAAGGGTGGTGGTGTCCTGCCCAACTATGAGGTCTAGGTGGTGTATTAAAGCATGGCATACCACGATTACTCACATGCAAACCTGCTGGTTGTTGACATGGGGGATTACTCACATACAAACCTGCTGGTTGTTGACATGGGGGTCTATATGATGCTCTATAGGGGGGATTCCATGACTCAACTACCCGAGCACGCTTATTTCTTCCCTGGTCTTGGGGCTGAGGAGGGTGTCTGTCTTTGACCTGATGTTGTGGTTGAGTCACGGGCGTTGAGGCTGAAGCTGGAGCACCTGTAGGAGAGGGAGTGGTGACAGTAGCTTGGGCAGTTGAAGCAGGAGCAGGGGAAGAGGAGGTGACTGTAATTGGGGGAGTTGAGTGAGCAGGAGAGGAGGAAGCGACTGTAGTGTGGGCAGTTGACGAACAAGTTTGAGAGGGAGAGGTGACGGTGATGGGGTGGGTTAAGGGGGCACTTTGGGAGGTAGAGGTGACTGTGGTGGGGGGAGTTGAGAGAGCAATTGCGGAGGAAGAAATGACGGTGGTTGTAGCAGTTAGAGGTAAGGTGGGGACCGGGATTTTCGCAGCAGGAGAATCAGTAGAAGTAGAAGAAATGGGAGCAGCGGCTGTCGAAACTTTCTGGATCAAACATTCATTCTTCTTGCTAGACTTGCTGGCAACGACGGGCTGCATTCCTTTCATGCTTACATTTTTTCTCTCCATATCTGTCAAAACTTTCTGGGTCAAACTTTTTTTCTTCTTTCTAGACATGCCGGCATCAGCTTTCCTGCTTGCATTATTTTTCTCCAGATCACTTATTAGATTCTTAAGGCACTTCCGTGAGAGAGTACTTGATCTTTTAACGTTATATTCTTCAATGCATTTCAGCGCATCCCTTGTCACAGCTATTCGTTTGTCCGTGGCAACAATCTGCCAGCAAGTAGATTTAACAATACAAGTAAGATTGCAGGTGGATCTTAAAATGACGGGACTGATGACATGAGAAAAGAGAAAGCAAACTTGCCTGTTCATAAAGTGATCCCTTTTTGTATTTTCGGGATTCATACACAGATTGCTGTATGAAATCTTCCAACAGAGGTTCAGGAGGGAACTTATTAACCAGCTCAAATGAATAAATAAATTTAACAGCTTCTAAGTGATGTTTGTTCATGATAAGATTTTGAATAAAACCTGAAAAAATTCCAAAACAGAATGATCAGAAGGTTTAGCTACAATTACAAAGGAATTCATGCTATTATATTTCAGCATGGAGCATTCTCCAACCAAGAAACAATCCACCTATATGGAGGATCTAATCAGGACAGCCTTCCATTGAATTTTGGTCATCGGATTATCAATAATAATAATAATAATAATAATTTTTTCACTCAATCAAGTGAACAGATATTATGGCTGCTAAAAGCTTGAGAGAGAATGAGATGGATCCTACACAGCACAATGTATCACCAAACGAATGAGACAAAAAGTAGAAGATGCATACTCTCCATATAGATAAACCTAGATAAACCTAGATAAACTTGAAGGACCAGTTGAATGATTCCTTGAGAAAGATGGCAATGATGGTGAAATAAAGAGACAAGACATTGGCATTAGTCAAAAACCTACTGCTTTATTGCTACAGGGAAAAATGAAGGTTGGTTATCTTTTCTCATAGTCTTTTATGAAGGGAAGGAAAATAGGGAAACAGTTCTCCTACGCAGGATCTCAATATCATAGCAACGATATCATTAGCAAAATAGTTACATAAAGTGACTAATCCTTGGGACTCAACTAGAATGGGGACAACCGACAACCGAAAACCATAGCAAATAAAGTTCTGTAGTAAGGCACACGCATTCCTTTGTTGGAAGCAGCTTAGCGTTACCTAAGAAATATCACTAAGCAAATATGTTCCCTTAAGTAAATTACCAAAGCATTTATCACAGAAATATGACTGAACCATTCTCACATATGAATATTTTGCAATAAATTTCATTCACAAAGATTGAAGCCATTAAAGGACAGTTAGTTATATGCATACTTTCAGCCAATTCTAAGTCAACTTTACAACCTGACAGGAAAATAAAAGTTACAAAATGAGCGTATATTATATGCACCTCAAGCATTAGAAACTCACCCGAAATCTTATTATGTTCAAGGCCAAGGACCTGAAGTAGATGAACAGCCTCCTCAAATCGAGCAACAATCTCTAAACAGCTTAAGAGCTCATCAGCGTCAAAAGAAGAGGACAATCCATAAGCACCAACTAGTAACAAAAATCCAACTATCTCGATGCCATGGTCTACATCCTTTTTCATTTTAGTCATCCATTCAAATGCAACTTTGATAGCTTTCTTTCTCACAGAAGGACTGACTGGCGGTGATTTTTTCATCAACTGCTGTAATAAAAGATTGCAACTCCGCTTGACAACACCATCGTTGAACTCCTTATCTCCATTCTTCAAGTGGGGATAGTAATACCCTTCCATTGCATCCAAAACAAGCTCTGCAGGATCTGCTGAGAGCCCAAGAGCATATAGCACTTCATTCTCCAACTTACCACGGTGCTTACTACTCTCATTACAAAATATTTGTAAGGCTCTCCCATCCATAGTCACAGAAAGATGAAGATTGGCATCCGGAGGCAAAGCATTTCCAACCTCACAGCTATCTGGTGGCTCAATCTTCACATTAGCATTACCACTACCAACAAGTGTTTTCTCTTTCAGCTCAAATTCCCTGCACTGTTCTTTAAATTTCCTCTCCTTCAACTCAAACTCTTTAACTCGTTCTAAAAACTTATTGCTCTCCATTTCAACTTGAGTCCACCATAGATCAACGCTCTTCTTCTTTGATTCTATCTCTGTACGCGCTTCTTCAGTTACCCTGTGCTGCTCTTGAAGTTGCTTCTCTTTAAACCTGACCTCCTTGATTCGCTCCTTAACCTCCATGGGACTCAATGCAACTTCCTCACACCATGCTTTAAATTCCCTCTCATTCAATCCCACTTCTTTAATTCTGTCCACAAGCTTAACATTCTCCAACTCAACCTCCTTTAGCTGCTGTTTCAGCATCTTCTTCTCCAATTTGATCTTTTTGTGTCGCTCCATAACCTTCTTATTTTCAACCTCAACTTCTCTACACCTTTTCCCAAGCTTCTCAACCTCCATATGCTTCAAACCAACTGCTTGTTCCAAACACTTCTCCCTCAATTCTACTCCTTCAATTTGTTTCGCAAGTTTCCCTTTTTCCAATTCAAGCTCCCTTATCCCCTCTTTAAGTCTATCTTCCTTCAATCCAATTTCCTTATTTCGCTCCATAACCTTCACATTTTCAGCCTCAACTTCCCTGCACTGTTCTTCAATTTGCTTCTCCTTCAACCTAGCCTCCTTCATTCGATTCTCAGCCTCCATCTCACACAACCCAACTTTGTAAGTCCTTTCTTCAATTTCCCCAAATCGCTCTTCAACTCTCCTCCCCTTCAATTCAATATCTTCATATCTCTCCATAATCTTCTCCTTTTCCATTTCAACTTCCTTGGACCATTCATCAACTCGCATCTCCATAATCTTCACTGCGATAAACCTCCCTTCAACCTCCCCCTCTCTCAATTCAAGCTCTCTCAACCGCGCTACAAGATTCCTATCTTTGGCATCAATCTCTTCTGCTCTCTCATTAATTGCATTTTCCATCTCTTTAGTCTTCTCCTTTTTTGTTTCAACTTCCTTAGACAATTCCTCAACTTGCCTCGCCATCCCCTTAGCCACATTAAACCTCTCCTCAACCTCCTTTTCTTTCAATTCAAGCTCTCTCAGCCACTCTACAACATTCCAACTTTTTTCATCAATCCCTTTCGCTCTTACACAGATCAAATCTGCCCTATCTCTGATCTTCTCCTTTTCCAATTTAACTTCCCCAGACCATTCCTCAACCCGCATCTCCATCAACTTGACAGCATTAAATCTCCCCTCAACCTCCCGCTCTTTTGATTCAAGCTCTCTCAATCGCTCTACAGCATTCTTGTCTTTCGCATCAATATCTTTGACTCTCTCATTCATGGCATCTGCACTCTCCTTCATTTTATCCTTTTCCATTTCAATCTCCTTAGACCATTGCTCGACTTTCCTCTCCATCACCCTAAGCACATTAAACCTCTCCTCAACCTCCTTCTCTCTCAATTCAAGCTCTCTCAGCCGGTTTACAACATTCCTGTCTTTCGCATCAATCTCCTTGGCACTCTCATTGATGGCATCCGCCCTCTCCAGAAGAGTGTCCGTAAGCGACTCAACTGACTCCTTAACCGCGTCCAACTCTCTCCGGGACCTCTCAATCCACTCAATCTCGCTCTTCCTCACCTCATCCTCCTGTTTTTGCTGCTCCTCTCGCTCCACCAATTCCTTCTCTTTGGCCTCCACAGCTCTAACCCTCTCTTCCAACGATTCCTTAATCCGAGCAAACTCCTTCTCTTTCCCCTCCAACTCTCTGAATCGAGATTCTTGGACAGACCAGAGTTCCTTTGCTCGCTGCTCGACAGCATCCCGCGTGGAATCGAAGTGTTCCTCTATCTCTTTCCACTGAAGCGTGAACAGAAGAAAGGAAGAAGCATTGTCGTGGAGTTGGTTGAGTGTTCGGCGCAAGGTCTGCCGGCTCAGGTCGGTGAGTTTTAACTCGGAAGAAAGACTTTCGTCGTGCATTGGAGTAAGCAATCTGTGCACGCATCAAAGAGAGAAGATTTTGGCAATGGAATAAATTAGGGCAGCGAGAATTGGGGGTTCTGTGTAGATAGTTGGTGAAATTGATGTTGATCGTGGGGGAAGACGGTTCCTTTGAGCCTTTTTCTAAAAATATAAATAAATAAATGAAGGTTGTGGGCTTTTTAACGTCCACGTTGTTGGCGGGCCCAGTAATCTGTTAGCGGGTAGGATTACGATTACGGGTTGAAATTGAAATATGAAAAGGCAGAATAAAAAATACTCATTGTGTAGTGTCACTGCCTGCCGCTATCCAAAAAAATTCGGGCCCACAACATGTGTTGTCATGTCAAGCTTAGGACAGGTGGCAATTCTAGCAGTTACTACTAATTTCCAACAGGTCACAACTCTAGCGTTGAGCTAATTATTAATTAATTTTTTTTTTAAAAAAAAAAAATTGATTATATTATAAATTATCATTAAAAA